>JAKLTH010000241.1:0-161927 GCA_025175895.1 Wurfbainia villosa | reverse complement strand
TCCGTGGATTGAGCCATTGTCTCATAGCTATAGTATTGGTAGTCGACTGGGGCCTTATGGTAGTTGACTGCCAGATGGAAATCCAGCCCGACACAGGATATAAAGGCAGCTTGGATGGAGGGATTTTGCAGTAATTTTCTTGGGCAAAATTGAAGGGGAGAGTTGGTGCTTTCTAGTCCTTCAAAGCTAGTTCAAGGCAATCAAAGATCAAGCAATCAAAAGCTCTTGTAAAGTGTTTTTCCTTTACTTGCATTTGTATTTCATTATCATATTTGCTTGTATCTATTTGTTTATTGTTATAAACATTTGTAAGAGGTTTTCTCCACCTCCAACTTGTGTCGAGAAGGAGTTAGATTTGATTAGTGAGTGTGTGTGCATCACTAGAGCTCTTTAGAGCTCGATCCGTGGAGTAGGAACCGTTCGGTTTCGAACCACGTTATATTCTTGTGTTTGTGTGTTTGTGTTTTCATTATTGCTTTATTATCTTTGTTTCTGCTGTGCTAACGAAAATTGCAGATAAGCACGCGAACGATTTTCATCGGTACTAGCATGTGCTATTCACCCCCCCCTCTAGCGTCCAATCGATCCCCTACAAGTGGTATCAGAGCGAGGTCGCTCTTCAAAGTTTAACAACTAAGGGAGCATGCTAGAGGGTGAAGATGGAGTTGGAACACTGACTAGGTTGGGACATCAATACACCGGTCCCGTACTCATTATATGGACAAGAAGGCTTCCATTCTTGGAAGAGAAGAATTGAAGATTTTTTGATGATGAGGGACTTTGAGGAATGGGTCATTTTAATGGAAGGCTTTGAATTGCCAAGAGGGCTGAAAGGAAGATATCTCAAGAAGAAAAGATGGACTCAAGACCAACTTCAAAAATCCGAAATCAATGACAAGGTAATCGATATGATAGTTAATTTAATACCTAACGAGTTATTGTCCAAGATAGGTGAAGTTCTAGATGCCAAGGAGCTATGGGAAAAATTAGCCAAGCTCTATGAAGAACCATCCATGGCCCAAGAAGGAGAAAGCTCATCCTCACAAGAAAGTGAGGATTCGGAGGTTGATAGGGAATAAACTTCCGGATCGGTGGAAGAGGAGGTGGAAGAATTGGAGGAGACCTCCACCCCTAGGATTGAGGGGGAGGAAATTAGAGCATCCTCAACACCGGAGCAACAAGAATAACCATCTACATCCGGTCAAGATGAAGAGGCTCCAACTCCGGCACCTTTTACCACGAACCTAGGTAACTTAAGCAATGCAGTTTTAAATAAAAATCACATAGTTTGCTTTGAGTGTAGGGAAGTAGGACATTACAAGAGTAAATGTCCTAAAAGAGTCAAGAAGAGTCCACCCATGCCAAAAGTCAAGGAGATCGGTCCCCCAACTATCAAAAGCAAGGAGAAAGTCATTTGCTTCAAATGCCGGCTACCGGGACATTACCGGAGTCAATGCCCAAGAGGGAAGAAGAAGGGGCAAGAAGGAGCTACACAAGTAGGGGGAGCTTCCAAAGCTAACCCTAAGGTATTTTTAAATAAAGCTCCTTATTCAAATAATGTCAAAAGGCATACTAGAAATAATTTTAGCAATCTTGCTATCTATCATAAAGAGCATGCTAGAAATAAGGAATTGTGTCTAGGAGCTAAGAATGTCTACTTTTCAAAGAAGGAAAAATTTGGGACTAATGCCCCTAAAAATGTCATACCTAGGGAATCTATTAGGATAATACAAGAGCACCTAGGTTTTAACCCTAAATGGACTGGTGTATGCCTAGGAAGAACCATGCCCAAGGATTATATCAAAATTCTAAAATTGAGCAATTAGAATTAGAGAACCAAGCCTTGAGATCAAGGCTTGAAAAACTTGAGAAGACCCTTAAAATTATGCAAAATCAATTTAAAGGGTCAAGTGATCAAAAGTCTAGGTTCAAAAGTCAAAGTCAACACCTAGGACCTAAGAGTCAAAAGTCAACCAAGGGCAAGCAAGGTTTGGGTCACAAACCTAAGCCTAAGGTGGCTTATCATAGTGTTCCATTTGACTATGGAACACAACTAGGTCTAGGAAGACTAAGGTTACTAGGGAAGTTATCCCTAAGAGTAACCAAGGTTTGTACCTAGTGGCTAGGGTTTCAATGAAACCTAGGGTGGCCACTAAGAAGGTTGCAAGGGGAGTTACCCCTAGAGTCAACCTAGGTAAGACCCAAATGACCAAGGCTAACAAGCCTAGGAGGGTCATTAGAAGGGTATCTAGGGAGGTTATCCCTAAGGAATACCTAATTAACCCTAGGAGCTCAAATAGGTTTTGGGTTCCTAAGAGCGTGATTGATTCACGCTAGATGGGTTAGGGTGTGCCAACCTTAAATGGATGGGTAGTTAACCTAACCATGGTAAAGGTGACATTTTAGGTCATTTCCAAGGTTATGGATATCTTGGAAATAGATTTGATGATAAATCCTAAAAGATTTTAGGATGTGCCAATATCATTTAAGAAGATTGAAAAATCAATCAAATTGGCACAATTTAGGTTTAGAGGCTATAGTGTGTCATTTTGGATTTTTGGCACACTTAGGAGATTAGTGATAATATGACAAAATATATTTAATTATATCAAATGACAATTAATATTAAAATTTAGGTATTATTATACCTATATATTTTATTTGCCATGTTTTGTTTGTCATATAACATGCCATGACATCATGCTTATTTTTAATCATTTTATATGTCATATTCATGTTTAGGATTAAAGTTTTTAAATGTCATGTGTTTTTAGATTTCATTTTATGCCATGACATTATGATTATGAGCATATGCTTATTTATATCATCATTAATGTCATAATCATTCATGCATTTGATTAAAATTGAGTTAAGGACTTTGGCATGACTTGGAGTCTCATTTATAAGGGAATCAAGTAGAGTTGCCTTAGAAAAATGCATGAAACCCTAGATTAGGGAGAACAAAACCCACATCTCACATTACATTGACATGTATGTGTATTTATACACCCTAGATACATGTGAGATGCTAGGATATGAGTTGAGTTTAAGGTGCATAGTTTTTGCATCTAGATGGACTATAACTCATCTAATTTCATTGGTGGATCATTAGAAAAGCTTGTGTACAAGTCATGTACATTGAGCCCAAGGAATATGATTCAAAATAAGGTTGTAAAAATATTTTAAAATCATTTTGAAAAATCTTGGTGAAGTCTATCTTTTGATAGCAATCACCATTGATGAGATTGATACAAAGTGAGCTAAAACATTGAAGTTTTTCTTCACTTTTGAATTTTGTATCAATTTCGATATTTTATGGGTAAAATAATTTTCAAATATTTTTCACCCATTGTATTGCTTATAATTAATGTACGTATGAATTTTCAAAATACGTAGAATTACTTATATTTTTTCAAAATTCGATTCTGATAGCTGAAATTCGGGAATTTTAGTTATCAATCGACTACCACTTGTTGGCAGTCGACTAATGCAAGGGCAGTTCGACTGTTTTTATCAGGAGTTGACTGGTAGGCTGATTTCGAGTTAACAAGGTTTGTTTAGCCTGTGTTCAACTATGGTAAAGGTTCCTAATCACTCCTAACCCTAGGATATTCTTTGGGAAGCATTATAAAGGGTGAAAATCTATTGGATATGGATTTGGAGAGGTGTTAGGTCAAAGTATCAAATTTAAGGGTGGAAGAGTTCATGTTTGAACTTTGAGCCTTAATTTTGATGGTTTAGAGTTCTTATTGGCTTAGGGACTTCCCGAGGACATTGTTGGTGCAATGGTCAAGGGGGAACAAGCCTTTAGGGGGAGGTATCCATCATGGGATGATGGATGTGTTTTTTCTTCTTGAAGGGGGAGAACTTATTGGGAGAGTGTCATCAATTGGAAAAATTGATGGGATTTTGAGAGACCCAATTTGGAAATTGGGAGAGTGTATAGGATTGCCTTTCTTGAGTGATATGGGACTTATCACTAGGAAGATAGTAGGCATCCTAGGTATTTTTGGTCAAAGTGGGAGATTGTAAGATCTCATTGGAACATGAGACATTTACCTCCTTGGAGAGAACCTTTTTGATGTATGTCAAAAAGGGGGAGAGTAAAATTACCAATTTGGGAAATTGGTAAGGGAGTTTGAGTTAGGGGCCTAATTCAAGATTTGTTTTGTCAAACATCAAAAAGGGGGAGATTGTTGATGCAATTGGACCAGGTCACGATTGACCAGACTCGAGTTTGACTCGAGTGATGTTTTGATGTTTGACATAGTATGTTTGACATTGATGTTTGACATTGTTTTGGGGAGATTGTTTATACAATCGACCCAGGTTATAATTGACTGCACTTTCGAGGAAGACTTTGATGGTTGACTAGGGTTGACCATGTGATTATGAGAAAGTCCAAGCATGGGTCTTGGCAAGGTAAAGTCCAAGTCATGGGTACTTGGCATGGAAAGTCCAAGTGGGACACTTAGCATTTGGGAAAGTTCAAGTCTTGAGTATTTGGAACAAGGGAAGTCCAAGCATGGGTCTTGGCATGGAAAGTCCAACATGGGTTGGCAAGGGAAAGTCCAAGCTTGAGTCTTGGCATTTGAGAAGTCCAAGGGGTTTGATATTGGCGGCGTAAAGTCCAAGGGTGGAGTCTTGGCAGCATAAGTCCAATGGTTGGCGGCGTAAAGTCCAAGCGGAGTCTTGGCGGTGTAAGTCCAATGTACCTTGGCGGTGTAGACACCGTTAGCATGACATAGCCGATGGAAGCACCTGAAGGCTAGCGCGATGGATGAACAAGTCATGGATGACTTGGAGGGATCCGAGAGGCGTGAGGCTGATAGAGATGGCTAGAAGGCTTAGGTCTAGGCTAAGGGTGGTCTAGCAAGTATGGGGACACCATACTTGGGTTAAAACCTCATCTTTGAGGTTGGCAGTCGACTGACATTATGGCCGGTTCGACTGCCGTGAGTTGACTAGAGCTCGACTGCCATTTAGGGCTGAAATTGCCTTGGCAGTCAACTGCTCATTGGAGCAGTGGACTGCTGGCAGTCGACTGCCAGTTGAGTCGCGAGCACAGAATGCTCTGTAGCCGACTGGGCAGTCGACTACGGGGCTGGCATTCAATTGCCAATGTTGGCAGTCGACTGGTGAGAGTCCCGTTGGAACTTTTTCAGTGTGGATTGAGACATCGTCTCACAGCTACAGTGTTGGCAATCGACTGGGGCCTTATGGCAGTCGACAGCCAGGCGGAAATCTAGCCAGATGCAGGATTTAAAGGCAGCTCGGATGGAGGGTTTTTGCAGCGATTTTCTTGGGCGAAATTGAAGGGGAGAGTTGGTGCTTTCCAGTCCTTCAAAGGTAGTTCAAGGCAATCAAAGATCAAGCAATCAAAAGCTCTTGTAAAGTGTTTTTCCTTTACTTGCATTTGTATTTCATTATCGTATTTGCTTGTATCTATTTATTTATTGTTGTAAACAATTGTAAGAGGTTTTCTCCACCTCCGACTTGTGTCGTGAACGAGTTAGTTTTGATTAGTGAGTGCGTGTGCATCGCTAGAGCTTTTTAGAGCTCGATCCGTGGAGTAGGAACCGTTCGGTTCCGAAGCACGTTATATCCTTGTGTTTGTGTTTTCGTTATTGCTTTATTATCTTTGTTTCCGCTGCGCTAACAAAAATTGTAGACAAGCACGCGAACGATTTCCATCGGTACTAGCACGCACTATTCACCCCCCCCTCTAGCGTCCAATCGATCCCCTACTGTCATGTTATGTTTTGAATGTAGATGAAGATAATATGTTGATAGCTAAGCTAGATTTAAGTGTTTGATCTTCAAGCTTCTTGAAACTTTCGGCCAAGACCCATATAGGCTCCTAATGGTTTTCTATGCTATGATCTATATGTGGTCATGTTATGTTTTTAATGTAGATGAAGATAATATGTTGATAGCTAAGCTAGATTTAAGTGTTGAACCCTCAAGCTTCTTGAAACTTTCGGCCAAGACCCATATAGGCTCCTAATGGTTTTCTATGCTATGATCTATATGTAGTCATGTTATGTTTTAAATGTAGATGAAGATAATATGTTGATAGCTAAGCTAGATTTAAGTGTTGGATCCTTAAGCCTCTTGAAACTCTCGGCCAAGACCTATTTAGGCTCCTAAGGACCTCCCATGCCATGATCTATATGTGATGGAATTAACATGTGGTTAGTTAGATCTTGTACAAGTTGTTTAGGGTTTAAAATTTTGGTAGAACCCCATGAAGTTTAGATCACACCATGTTATGCTTGTTCATGATGTTTATGCCATACTCTATATGTGTGTGATGTTAGTATGATGTTAAGTAGACCTTGCACAAGTTGTTTAGCATGTAAACTCCTAAGAACCCTCCCTTAGGGTTTCGGCCAGCCAATGTACATGCCCCCTTCTAAGTCCTCCATGCCATGGTACATGTAGAAAAAGATGCAAATATGATGTTAGTTAGATTTTATGATAGCATGATTGGTTTATGTCACTACCTTATGTCCATGTTAATTGTATGAATGTATGATTATGTTCTGCTCATTGCCATGATAATTGTATGAATATATGATATGTCATAAAGAAGGAACATGATATGTTATGTAAAGAAATATGATATGTTATAAAGAAGGAACGTGATATGTTATGAAAAGAAATATGATATGTTATGAAGAAGGAACATGATATGCTATGAAGAAGGAACATGATATGCCATGATAAGGAACATGATATGTTTATGAAAAGAAATATGATGTGTTATGATATGGAACATGATATGTTATGAAAAGAAATATGATATGTTATGATAAGGAACATGATATGCTATTTTACTTTTTGCATGGCTTGTATCGGACCCTAATAAGGTCCAAGGGATGGGCTCCTACGTGCCCCTGGATCGACGGTCGCAGTACGGACCCAATACGGGATGGGCTCCTAGTTACCCTAGGCCGACGGTCATAAGTACGGGCTTAGGATGGGCTTCTATGTTATGTTTCCCCTAGGTCGACGGACATAGTATGGGACTAGTACTCTAGTAGGTTCGGGATTAGCTACCTCGGGTCTATTAGAGATGCGCACTATGATGATGATGTATGTGGTATAATGCCGGGCCCAATATGTTGAGATTATGTTTAAGTACCTATAAGATATATGTTTTCAAAGAGCATCTTGCATATACCCTTATTTCATGTCTAGGTGATTATGATGTTTACATCAATGCTATGCTTATATGTTCTTGTATGTTTATCTGCATGCTATGCTTATATGTTCTTGTATGTTTATATGCATGCTATGCTTATATGTTCTTAAATGATCATGTCACTACTCTATGTCTAATTCTCGATGTATGGCTTTTGTGAGTAGGAAAGGATCTTACTAAGCCTATGTGCTTATAGTTTTATGTTCCCTTGTACTGCAGATAAGGGTAAAGAATGGCTAAACTAAAGGGAGCAGCAGGAGGGGCAAAGTGTGTGTGGTAGTAGCATGGTGGAGGAGATCTGTTTATGTTTCCCATACTTATGCATGTTTCCCCTTAAGTTTTGCATGTTAGTTGTTAAGAGTCGAACTCTACTTGATGATGAATGGTCACTACTTTGTGTCCTTTAAGTTGAATGTCATGAACTTGAACTAAGTACTTATGAAATGATGATGCATGCTTTATGTTTAAAAGAAAAAAAAAAGTTTAAAGTCTTCCGCTGTAAGAAGTATTTGTAGTCTTCCGCTGTAATTGCATGTATGTATGATCGCGTCGCGCTGCCCTTCCAACCCCTGGAAAGGGTGGGCGTGACAGGTCTGCCTTTCCACTACACACACATCAAGCTTCAATCCTGCCGCTCCAAGTAAGAAATTCTATGTCTACTCTATTTCTGTTCATGTATGATAAGAAATGCTTTAAGCTTAAATATGCATGAAAATATGTATGATAACCTTATGCAAGCCTTTAGTTTAAATATGCATAGATAAATGAATGATAATCTTATACTAGCCTTATTCTAATATATGAAGATAAACATGACTGGGAGACGCAGTAGTAGAGTCGATGAGATAGCACCCTCACCTGACCTTACGCATGTGGTTACTGAACTCCAGCGTCAAGTCACAGAGCAACAACAAGTGATAAATGACTTAATGAATCAGCGAGGAAACCCTACCGCCCCACCAGCGGGCCCTGGCCTAATAGTTTGACAGGAAGCTTACCTAATCCAGTGGCAGAGGCTGAAGCCAGAAAATTTCTCTAGTACTGGTGAACCATGGGACGCCCAAGCCTAGTTCAAGACCGTGGAAAGCATCGTAGAGCTACTGGACTAGCTCGAATGCGAGAAGATTAAGTGTGCATCATTTTGCCTTTCGGGAGATGCCCGAATTTGGTGGGAAAGGGTTAAAGCAAAGAGGCAAGTGAATCAGATGAGATGGACTGACTTCGAATATGAATTTTTCGAAGAATTCTTCCATATACGGGTGACAAACGAGCATTATAACGAGTTCACTGGGTTCTGGCAAGGTGACCTATCAGTTAGTGAAGCTGTGAAGAGGTTCAACCAACTCGCACGCCTATGCCCAGAGTTGGTCAGTACAGAAAGAGAAAGGGTCAGACTCATGCTGAAGATGCTCCGACCCGAGATAGCTCTGAACGTGGCCGGCGGAGTTCATAGACCGCATACCACAAAGGAGTTGTTCAGTAGTGCCTTGATTACCGAATATTACCTGAACAACATTAACCAGCAAAAGAAGGCACTGAGTGAAGGAAGGAGTCAAGCCCTGTCAGGAGGTCAGAGAACCCAGAGTACTTGGAAAGGGAACCACACTGGCAAGAGAAAGCAATGGGATGACTCTAAAGATGGTCCAGTGAACAAGCAGCCTAAGATCCCTCTGTGTACTACATGTGGGAAGATACATCCCGGAGTGTGCTACAGGGGCACGAATAGATGTTACAACTGTGGACGGGAAGGGCATAGAGTCAAGGACTACCCTATTCAGGTTCAGGCACCTCCTCAGCAGTATGCCCAGTACAGGGGTGCTCCTCCACAGCTACACCAGATGCAGGCTGCAATCGAAGGTACCCCGATAAGTCAAGGGAGATTGGAAGCCCCGCTAGTGACGACGAATGCCAGGGTATTCTCTCTCACCCAAGAAGATGTGGCGAACGCTTCTACGGTTGTCACAGATCAGATATTTATTTTCTGTCAGTGTGCTACTGCATTATTTGATACTGGGGCAACACATTCATTTGTTTCTACACCTTTCACGAAAAAGATGGACATACCACCACAAGCTTTGGATCGTAAGTTCTTAACCACCCTGCCCTCGAGAGAAGTAATGCTTTCTACTCATATGCTGCGAGCCGCACCCATCAGAATCGCAGACAGAGAACTCTACTGTGATCTGATAGTGCTCGACATGCAGGATTATGATATTATATTGGGCATGGATTTCTTAAGAAAGTACGGTGCTTCGATTGAGTGGCGTAAAAGAAAAGTGGTCTTCTAGCCGGAGGCAGAACCTATGTTTGAATTTATTGGAGAGCCAAGGAAAAGAATCGATAAATTTCTATCAGCTCTACGGGCACGCAAGATGTTAGACAGTGGATGCACTAGGTTTCTAGCACATGTGGTTGATACAAGTCAAGCCGAGGACCAGAAGCTAGAAGATGTCAGAGTTGTATGCAACTACCCAGAGGTATTCCCAGATGAACTACCAGGGTTAGCCCCAGATAGAGAAATTGAATTTGAGATCGAATTGATTCCTGGTACTAACCCGATCTCTAAAGCACCTTACCGTATGTCGCCGACTGAATTGAAGGAACTTCAGGGACAACTATAGGAGTTACTCGACAAGGGACTCATACGGCCAAGTCGCTCTCCATGGGGAGCTCCAGTACTATTGGTGAAGAAGAAAGATGAGTCTATGCGAATGTGTATAGACTACTGAGCACTAAATAATGTGACAATTAAGAATAGGTACCCTTTACCGCTGATTGACGACCTGTTCGACCAGCTAAAGGGTGCCACCGTCTTCTCTAAGATTGACCTGAGGTTTGCCTATCATCAAGTGAAAGTGAAACCAGATGATATACCAAAGACGACTTTCCGAACAAGATACGGACATTATGAGTTCGTAGTTATGCCCTTCGGAGTGACGAATGCACCTGCTATGTTCATGGATCTGATGAATCGGGTATTCTCGGCATTCCTCGACAAATTTGTAATCGTTTTCATCGACGATATACTGATATATTCGAGAACCCAAGAAGAGCACATAGAACACCTGAATATGGTATTACAGATTCTTCGGGAAAAGCAGCTGTATGAAAAGTTATCCATATGCGAATTCTGGCTTGATCAAGTATCATTTTTGGGTCACGTTATATCCAAGCACGGAGTGATGGTATACCCAGTAAAGCTTGAAGCTGTGAGTAACTGGAACAGGCCAAAGAATGCTAGTGAGATCAGAAGCTTTCTTGGGCTAGCGAGCTACTACAGGAAGTTTGTAGAGAACTTCTCTAGAATTGCAGCCCCTATGACAGTTCTCTCCAGAAAGAACAAAAAGTACGAATGGATGGACGCCTACGAGAAGAGTTTCATGGAATTGAAAAAGAGACTGACCAGCGCTCCAATCCTTGCTCTTCCGGACAGTAATGAAGGTTTCGACATGTACAGCGACGCTTCCAAGTTGGGACTCGGAGCTGTACTCATGCAGAATGGCAAGGTCATTGCCTACGCCTCTAGGAAACTCAAGGAACATGAAAGGAACTATCCCACTCATGATCTAGAGCTAGCGGTCATGGTCTTTGCTCTCAAAACATGGAGGCATTATCTATATGGAGCTCAGTGTAGGATTTATACAGACCACCAGAGTCCAAAATATTTCTTCACACAGAAGGACCTAAACATGAGGCAACGCAGATGACTCGAGCTCGTCAAGGATTATGACTGTGAGATCTTCTACCATCTAGGAAAAGCGAACAAGGTGGCCGATGCACTCAGCAGGAAGTCCTGTGCCACCTTGATGTCTCTATCAGTATTATCTCGACCCTTAGAAAAGGAAATTATGCATTACGGGGTTGAAATCATTTCCGGACGACTTTCTACCATGATGATAGTACCGATGCTATTCGACGATATATTAGAAAAGCAAGCCTATGACCCGAGCATTCAAAGGATCAAGAAAGAGGTCCTGGAAGGAAAGGATGATGGATTTCGTATCTCTGACAGTGGAGTACTCTACCTCAGGGATCGCTTGTGTATTCCCGATGATCCAGAATTACGAAAGAAGATATTTGAGGAAGCTCACGGAACCCCTTATGCGATGCATCCTGGAACCACCAAGATGTACCAAGATCTGAAAAGGAAATTCTGGTGGTTCGGTATGAAAAGAGATGTGGCTCAGTATGTCAGTACCTGCCTGACCTGCCAAAGGGTTAAAGCAGAACACCAGAGACCTGGAGGAACACTGCAGCCGATCCAAATTCCAGAATGGAAATGGGAAGATATTTCTATGGATTTCATCTCAGGACTGCCCAAGACGATGAATGGATATGACGCTATATGGGTAATCGTGGACAGATTGACGAAACGCCACTTCTTAGCAATCAAGACGACCTATTCGGTGAGCAATCGCTCAATTATATGCTAAGGAAATTATCGATTACATGGGATTCCTAAGACCATCATTTCGACAGAGATGGTCGCTTTATTTCCCATTTTCGGGAATGTGTCTAAGGCCCTTAAGCTATTATTCAAGATCGCTCTTTCATCCTCGGACTAATGGATGCACCAAAGGGTTAATGGCATCGAGGATATGTTACGAGCTTGCACCTTGGATTTCAAGGAGCCGTGCCGATACTTATGCTTGGCAGAATTCACCTACAATAATAGCTACCAAGCTACTATTGGAATGGCGCCCTACGAGGCTCTATACGGGAGGAAATGTAGATCTCCTATATGTTGGTGCGAGGGTGGTGAAAAGAAGGGGATGGGACTTCAAACATATTTCATTGACAACACCACCCGAGCTATACAGAACATCCGCCAAAGAATTGAAACTGCTCAGAGCCAGCAGAAGAGCTATGCAGATATGCAGCGTAGACCGTTGGAATTCGACGTCGGGGATCTGGTATTCCTTAAGGTAGCCCCTATGAAGGGGGTGATGAGATTCGGAAGGAAGGGTAAGCTGAGTCTGCGCTATGTGGGTCCGTATCCGATATTGAAGAAAGTTGGCAAAGTAGCTTACGAGCTAGAGCTGCCTCAAGAGATGTCGGCTATTCACAAGGTGTTCCACGTTTCGATGCTGAAGAAGTGCATTTCCAATACATACCAAGTGATCGAGCCACAAACAGTGCAAGTTCAAGAGGACCTGAGTTATGAAAGTCAACCTATCCAGATACTAAACCGAGAAGTCAAAAGACTAAGGAATAAAGAGATGCCCTTAGTGAAGGTCCTGTGACAAAATCAACGGTATGAAGAAGCCACCTAGGAACACGAGGAGGACATGAAACAGAAGTACCCAGAGTTATTCTAAGTTTCAAGGACGAAACTTTTAAAAGGTATGAAGGATTGTAATGCACGTAAAATTCCTAACAATTTTACAAGAATTTTTGCATGATTATAATGGGCTTTATGTGGGCTCTTTCAAAAAAATAAAAGAAATAGAGCCTAAAAGGATGCATGGCCCAAGGTTTGAACCCTAAACCTCCAAGTAGATGGCTAAACCTTAAGATGCATCCAATAACCAGAAGCCCAACAGGGTTGTGTTATTAGAAGAATATGGGAAATGATAGATAAGGGTAAGGGAGGCAAAGGGACACCTTAAGTGAATAAATTGGAGAATGAGGAGACAAGAAAAACACAAATTGTCATTCTCCCCTTCTCCTCTTCTTCCTCACCGAAACCCTAACTCCCTCTCCTCCCATTTTCGAAAACCACCAAGCAAGAAGAGGGCTCTAGTCTTGGCATCACATAGGGTATTTTCTACTACTAAACAAAGTGAAGGATGTAAGTATCCCCTCACCTGCAGTCAAGTTGCTTCGGTTGATGGTTGTTAAGAAAATCCTTCATGAAACTTTTGGCCAATACCTTCTTCATACTTCCCATGATTGTCCATGCTATGTTTTGTATGAATATGATGATAACATGTTTCTAGATAGGCTTGTTTTAAGTGTTTGATCTTCAAACTTCATGAAACTCTCGGCCAATACCTTCTTCATGCTTCCCATGACTGTCCATGCTATGTTTTGTATGAGTATGATGATAACATGCTTCTAGATAGGCTTGGTTTAAGCGTTTGATCTTCAAGCTTCTTGAAACTTTCGGCCAAGACCCATATAGGATCCTAATGGGTTTCTATGCTATGATCTATATGTGGTCATGTTATGTTTTGAATGTAGATGAAGATAATATGTTGATAGCTAAGCTAGATTTAAGTGTTTGATCTTCAAGCTTCTTGAAACTTTCGGCCAAGACCCATATAGGCTCCTAATGGTTTTCTATGCTATGATCTATATGTGGTCATGTTATGTTTTTAATGTAGATGAAGATAATATGTTGATAGATAAGCTAGATTTAAGTGTTGAACCCTCAAGCTTCTTGAAACTTTCAGACCCATATAGGCTCCTAATGGTTTTCTATGCTATGATATATATGTAGTCATGTTATGTTTTAAATGTAGATGAAGATAATATGTTGATAGCTAAGCTAGATTTAAGTGTTGGATCTTTAAGCCTCTTGAAACTCTCGGCCAAGACGTATTTAGGCTCCTAAGGACCTCCCATGCCATGATCTATATGTGATGGAATTAAAATGTGGTTAGTTAGATCTTGTACAAGTTGTTTAGGGTTTAAAATTTTTGTAGAACCCCATGAAGTTTAGATCACACCATGTTATGCTTGTTCATGATGTTTATGTCATACTCTATATGTGTGTGATGTTAGTATGATGTTAAGTAGACCTTGCCCAAGTTGTTTAGCATGTAAACTCCTAAGAACCCTCCCTTAGGGTTTTGGCCAGCCCATGTACATGCCCTCTACTAAATCCTCTATGCCATGCTACATGTAGAAAAAAATGCAAATATGATGTTAGTTAGATTTTATGATAGCATGATTGGTTAATGTCACTACCTTATATCCATGTTAATTGTATGAATATATGATTATGTTCTGCTCATTGCCATGATAATTGTATGAATGTATGATATGTCATAAAGAAGGAACATTATATGTTATGTAAAGAATTATGATATGTTATAAAGAAGGAACGTGATATGTTATGAAAAGAAATGTGATATGTTATGAAGAATGAACATGATATGCTATGAAGAAGGAACATGATATGTCATGATAAGGAACATGATATGTTTATGAAAAGTAATATGATGTGTTATGATAAGAAACATGATATGTTATGAAAAGAAATATGATATGTTATGATAAGGAACATGATATGCTATTTTACTTTTTGCATGACTTGTACCGGACCCTAATAAGGTCCAAGGGATGGGCTCCTACATGCCCCTAGGTCGATGGTCGTAGTACGGACCTAGTACGGGATGGGCTCCTAGTTGCCCTAGGTCGACGGTCATAAGTACAGGCTTAGGATGGGCTTCTATGTTATGTTGCCCCTAGGCCGATGGACATAGTACGGGCCTAGTACTCTAGTAGGTTCGGGATTAGCTACCTCGGGTCTATTAGGGATGCACGCTATGATGATGATGTATGTGGTACAATGCCGGGCCCAATATGTTGAGATTATGTTTAAGTACCTATAAGATATATGTTTTCAAAGAGCATCTTGCATATACCCTTATTTCATGTCTAGGTGATTATGATGTTTACATCAATGCTATGCTTATATGTTCTTCTATGTTTATCTGCATGCTATGCTTATATGTTCTTAAATGATCATGTCACTACTCTTTGTCTAATTCTCGATGTATGGCTTTTGTGAGTAGAAAAGGATCTTACTAAGCCTATGTGCTTATAGTTTTATGTTCCCTTGTACTGCAGATAAGGGTAAAAAATGGCTAAACTAAAGGGAGTAGCAGGATGGGCAAAGTGTGTGTGGTAGTGGCATGGTGGAGGAGATCTGTTTATGTTTCCCATACTTATGCATGTTTTCCCTTAAGTTTTGCATGTTAGTTGTTAAGAGTCGAACTCTACTTGATGATGAATGGTCACTACTTGGTGTCCTTTAAGTTGAATGTCATAAACTTGAACTAAGTACTTATGAAATGATGATGCATGCTTTATGTTTAAAAGAAAGAAAAAAAAAAAGAAATTTAAAGTCTTCTGCTGTAAGAAGTATATGTAGTCTTCCGCTGTAAGTGCATGTATGTATGATCGCGTCGCGCCGCCCTTTCAACCCCTGGAAAGGGCGGGCGTGATATGTCAACTCAAGCCTTAGAAGGTTCTAGCTACTTCATTACCTTCACCGATGATCACTCACGGTTTGGGTATGTGTTCTTGATGAAACACAAGTCTGAAGCCTTTGAAAGGTTCAAAGAATTCAGAAATGAAGTAGAGAAACAACATGACAAGAGTATTAAAATACTTCGATCAGATCGAGGTGGTGAATACTTGAGTCAAGACATGACATGACATGAAGTCTCATGTATAAGGGAATCAAGTAGTGTTGCCTTAGAAAAATGCATGAAACTCTAGCTTAGGATGAACAAAACTCACATCTCACATCACATTGACATGTGTGTGTATTGATACACCCTAGACACATGTGAGATGATTGGAAATGAGTTAAGTTCAAGGTTCATAGTTTTTGCATCTAGATGAACTCAAACTCATCTTATATTATTGATGAATCATGAGGAAAGCTTGTGTACAAATCATGTGCATTAAGCCCATAGACCATGGTTCAATATAAGGTTTTAAAACAATTTCAAAATCATTTTGAAAAACCTTGGTGAAGTCTATCTTTTGATAGCAATCACCATTGATGATGTTGATACAAAGTGAGCCCAAAACAATGAAGTTTTTCTCACTTTTGAACTTTATATCAAACTCACTATTTTATGGGTAAATTATTTTTCAAATATTTTTCACCCATTGTATTTGGTATAAGTATTATATGGAAGTTTCACTATTTTTCAAATTATGTATAATTACTTATGATTTTTGAAAATTGGTTTCTGAAAGATGAAAACTACATTTTGTAGTTATCAGTCGACTACCACTTATTGGCGTCGGTGATGTATGACATGATTGATTGATTCTTGTCGAGTTAGTGTCATAGCTGATTCTAAACATGTTTGTTTAGCCCAAGTTCAGCTATGGTAAGGTTCCCTAACCACTCCTAACCCTAGGATATGATTTGGAAAGCATTATAAAGGGTGAAAATCCATTAGATATGGATTAGGAGAGTTGTTTAGGGTGTGTATCAATTTAAAGTGAGTGAAAGTTCAAGTTTGAACTTTTAACCTTAATTGTAATGGTTTAGAGTGCCGATCGGCTTAGCGCCTTTCCAAGGACAGTATTGGTGCAATGATCAAGGGGGAGCAAACCTTTAGGGAGGTTGTCCATCTTGGGATGATGGATGTATATTCTTCCTTGTAAGGGGGAGAATGTGGAGAATTTTGGAGAAGTTAGGATTGCCTCTCTTAAGTGATATGAGACCTATCACTAGGAAGATTGTAGGCATCCTAGGTGTTTTTGGACCAAGAGGGAGATTGTAAGATCTCATTGAGATATGAGACATTGACCTCCTTGGAAGAACCTTTTTGATGTATGCCAAAAAGGGGGAGAAATGGAAACTACCAATTTGGAAGAATTGGTAAGGAGATTTGAGTTAGGGTTTAGTCCTAACTCAAAGGTATTTGGTTTTTGTCAAACATAAAAAGGGGGAGATTGTTGGTGCAATCGGCCCAGGTCACGATTAACCAGACTCGAGTAGTGTTTTGATGTTTGACATTGATGTTTGACAATGTGTTGGGGAGATTGTTGGTGCAATTGACTTAGGTCATGATTGACTGGACTTGAGTTTGACTCGAGTGGGATTTTGATGTTTGATGATGGTTTGACCATTGTCATGGGAGAAGTCCAAGTCTTGTGTACTTGGCAAGGAAAGTCCAACATGGGTTGGCAAGGAAAGTCCAAGCATGGGTCTTGGCAAGGGAAATTCTAAGCTTGAGTCTTGGCAATTGGAAAGTCTAAGGGGTGATA
The DNA here is from genome assembly GCA_025175895.1 of Wurfbainia villosa. Taxonomy (NCBI): domain Eukaryota; kingdom Viridiplantae; phylum Streptophyta; class Magnoliopsida; order Zingiberales; family Zingiberaceae; genus Wurfbainia; species Wurfbainia villosa. The sequence continues at coordinate 144,757 of JAKLTH010000241.1, read as the reverse complement.
TTGGTGGCGTAAAGTCCAAGGGTGAAGTCTTAGCAGCGTAAGTCCAATGTGCCTTGGCAGTGTAGACCACATTAGCATGACAATAGCTGATGGAAGCACCTGAAGGTTAGCATATGGATGAACAAGTCATGGATGACTTGGAGGGATCCGATAGGCACGAGGCTGATGGAGGTGGCTAGAAGGCTTAAGTCTAGGCTAAGAGTGGTCTAGCAAGTATGGGGGCACCATACTTGGGGTTAAACCTCATGTTTGAGGTTATTAGTTGACCGGGGCTTTATACCAGTCGGATAGTCAAGTGTTTGACACTTGGCAGCCGAGTCGATACTCAGCAGTCGACTGAGATTATGGTCGGTTCGACTGCTGTGAGTCAACTAGTGCTTGACTACCGTTTAAGGGTCAAAAGGCCTAACAGTCGATTGATCATTGGATCGATCGGATCGATGATCACCGATATATGGCAGTCAACTAATGGTTCAGCCGCGAGCATAGAACACACCGTAGCCGATTGGGCAGTCGGCTATGAGCACTGGCAGTCGATTGCCAATGTTTGCAAATGATCGATGAGAGTCCCGTTGGATTTTTCGGCATGGATCGGACCATTGTCTCACAACAACAAGATAGCAATCGATTGCGGTGGAAATCTAGGTCGATGTAGGTTAAAGGAGCTATTCGTGGGAGATGTCGGCAATGGTTCTTGGGGAGGCTTCTTGAGATATTTTGAAGGTGAATTGTAGGTGCATTTCAGAGTCCTTTAAGCTCATCCAAGCAACCAACAAGCAAGCGCTCAAAAACCTAGTTAGTAAAGTGCTTTTTACATTTCATTCATATTTTGCTTATATTTCTTTGTATTGCTTTTGTAATCATTTGTACGTGGTTTCTCCACCTCCGACATGTTGTCAAGGAGTTATTGATTAGTGGTGTGTGTTTACATTGCTAGGGCTCGTTTGAGCCCAATCCATGGAGTAGGAACCATATGGTTCCACACCACGTTATATCATCGTGTTGTGATTGTGTTTGTGCATTTTGTATTGTATTATTTCTATTTCCGTTGCGTATAACAAGTTTTGTAGCAAGCATGATCGAGATCCATCTCCGACGATGAAACGCTATTCACCCCCCTCTAGCGAGGGCACAGGTCCTAACATATGGAACTGAATCTAGGTTTAGAAAAACCAAGGTTAATAGAGAAGTTATCCCCAAGATTAACCATGGTATGTGTCTAGTGGCTAAAATGCCAAGAAAATCTAATGTAGCCACTGAGAAGGTTACTAGGGAGGCAATCCCTAAGGTTAATCTAGGAAAGACTCAAATGACTAAGGCTTCAAAACCAAAAAGGGTCATTAAGAAGGTATCTAGGGAATTTATCCCTAGTGAATACCTTGTTAACCCAAGGAGCTCCAATAGGTATTGGGTTCCTAGGAGCGTGATCGATTCACGCTAGATGGGTTAGGGTGTGTCAACCCTAAGTGGATAGGTAGTTAACCTAACCATGGTAGAGTTGACACTTTAGGATGTGCTAATGTGTTTTGAGAAGTTGAAAATTGATTAAATTGGCACAACTAGGGTTAGAAGTCATGGTGTGTCATTTTGGGTTGTTGGTACACTAGGGGGATAGTTGGTATGAAGGCAAAATGGATTTAATCTTATAAATGATAATTTGAGCTTAACACTTAGGTATTTTATACCTTAGTATTTTATACTTGCTATGATTTATTTGCCTTGCCATGTTATAACGTTATATTTATTTTTATCATATAAAATGTCATGATAATACTTAGGTTAGCTAAATGTCATGTTATGCTTAAGCTTATATCACATGTCATGACATCATGATTATTGACACATGCTTTTATTCTTGTCATCATTTATGCCATAATCATTATTTATGCATTAAATAAAATTGAGTTAAAGACTATGACATGATTTGAAGTCCCATGCATAAGAGAATCAAATAGAGTTGCCTAGCATATGCATGAGACCCTAAATGAACAAAACTTGCATCTCACTAGAACACTTGACTTGTATGTGCTTCACACACCTAGATACAAGGGAGATATTTAGGAAAATGAATTTAAAGGTTTTAAAATCATTTCAAAATCATTTTGAAAAACCTTGGTGAAGTCTATCTTTTGATAGCAATCACCATTGAATGAAGTGATACAAAGTAGTGTCAAACATTGAAAATTTCAAGAGTTTTGAACTTTGTATCAATCTCACTAGTTTATGGGTATTTTATTTTTCTAATATTTTTCACCCATAATGTTTGTAATAAGTAATGTACGTATAAATTTTTAATATTTTTTAAATTACGTATTTTTACTTATGAATTTTTGAATTTCATTTTTTAAATCTGATTTCTGTACTATGCAGAAATTAGTCGACTGACATGAATCACAGTCGACTGGAGTCAAAATCAATCAACTGGTAGCTGAAGGAGTCGACTGATAATGCTGATTTCGGGCAAACAATGTTTGTTAGGCCCATGTTCAGCTATTTCTTGGTTCCCTAAGTGCTCCTAACACTAGGATATGCTTTGGAGAGCGTTAAAAAGGGTGAAAATCTATTGGGTATGGATTAGGAGAATTGTTTAGGGTGTGTATCGAATTTTAAGGGAGGTGAAAGTTCAATGTTGAATCTTTGCCCTTAATTTCAATTGTTTAGTGTTCCTATTGGATTAGGGACTCTCCAAGGACTTTGTTGGTGCAATGGTCAAGGGGGAGCAAGCCTTTAGGGGTAGGTTATCCATCTTGGGATGATGGATGTGTTTTTAGACCAAGGGAGAGATTGTAAGATCTCATTGGGATATGAGACATTGACACCCTTGAGGACCTTTTTGATGTAAGTTAAAAAGGGGGAGAAGTTACCAATTGGAATTCTCAAAGGTGAGAATTGCTAATTGGGGATAATTGGTAGACTTGAGTTAAGGCACCTAACTCAAAGGTGTTTGGGATTTTGTCAAACATTAAAAAGGGAGAGATTGTTGGTGCAATCGAACTCGAGTTTGACTCGAGCGATATTTTGATGTCAGACAAAATGTATGTCATGGGAAGACCAAGTGTGTAGCCTTGGCCATATAAGTCCAAGTTGTGTAACCTGTTGGGATGTATACTGAAAGCCTAGCCTTTTGTATGGACATCTTTATTTTGAAATAAGAATCACATGATCATTGTTTGCACTTTATATTTATTATATGTGCATATTGTCTAATACTCTACATTGTAGATAACGTGGTGCTTGGTGAGGCCTGTAAGATCATGTTATCAGTTCCTTGTAGAATATAAGTATAGGCTCACAACCAAGATGGTCTTGGACAAACCATTGGCATGGTTGTAGTGTGATTTAGTATTGGTTTATCTTGACCATAGAATTACACTAGTACATTTTGTGTGTATTGAGCAGTTCGACATAGAGGTGATTCAATCTATTGTTGACTATATGATTGAATCGGACCTCATTATGTGCACATGCTCAATCCCGATATAATAATCTGCACATGTACTTAGTATTTATTTCTTTGATTTACCAATGGGTGAGATTTATAGATTAAATCAATAGGCCTAGTAAGTTGGGAAATGATATTATTTACATGGTGTGCCGCTGATTATGTAGAAAACGTGGTCCTATATATTAGGTTGATGATGTCCCTTGAGGATCTCATAAGGTTTATCATGTAAACCCCCGCGGGTTGACTTAGTCAACATGATAATAAGGTTGAGTGGTACTACTCGAGGAGTTAGATGTTAATTAATTGATGGTCGATCAAATCAATTAATTGTGATTCGATATCTTAAACATGGGGAGATAGTTGTGCAAATAATATATGGAGCCCATATAAATGGGGGTTGGTGAGGTAGATCAATGATGATCCTCTAGTGGAATGGAACATCATTGATGGATCAAGTTTGTGTGGTTCCGATCCATCGGGTGGCCAAGATCCAACTCCTCCTCATGGTCCCTATCGTAGCCTTATTAAAACCTCAAGGAGCCTAGATCCAATGATGGAACATAAAACCCTAGATCCGACGGTTGGGATGAAACCCTAGATCCGACGGTTGGGATGAAACCCTAGATCCGACGGTTGGGATGAAACCCTAGATCCGACGGTTGGGATGAAACCCTAGATCCGACGGTTGGGATGAAACCCTAGATCCGACGGTTGGGATGAAACCCTAGATCCGACGGTTGGGATGAAACCCTAGATCCGACGGTAGAGACTAAGTCTCTAGATCCGACGATGGAGATTGAAAGGAGGCCTAAGCCTAACTCTATAAAAGGAGGGCTAAGGGCTTGGGCGTGCAAGATAGATAGATATCAAGAAGGAGATTAGGGTTTTTGGCTTGGGCGGCTAGGGTTTGGGAAAAGGTTTGGGCGGCAATCCTTGGAAGGATTAAGGTTTGTTTCCTTCTCTTCCTAATTGGTAGCCGGCGCCCATCTTCTTCCTCCTTGCTTTGGCCGGCGCCCATACCCATTATTCCTTCTCCCTCTCTCCTTGGTGGCCGGCGGCAACCTTTCTTCAAGGTTGGCCGGTGCTCAATTATCTACTCCTTGGCCGGCGGCTATATCAAGCACCTTGGCTTGGTGGTCGGTTCTAGATAGGAGAAGGAGTTTTTGTTTGGTTCTTCTCTTTGTTCGGAGCGAGCAAGGAAGGGAAGAACGTGATTTAGAAGGCTTCAACTCATGGAGGATCTTCGCCCACACGATGTCCACGAGGAGGATGGGACATACGGTAGAAGACCAAGAGGTATAAAAGTTTTACAAACTTTATTCTTGATCCTCTTATGATAAGATATGCTAGCTTATGTTATTTATGTTAGTATGTGTTGATTATACTAGTTTTCATTTGTTTGTATTTGTATAATCATGGACCCCGATAAGAAACATAAAAACCGGCGATCCGTTCATCGTCTCTTCCGCGGCTAACCGACTAGAAGAGTTGATTTCTTGAACAACAAGTTTGTTCAAGTGATCGCTCGAGTCGTTGGCACGATGACGAAATGGTTGTGCTTCGGAAACTCATCCCGTCCGGATTAGTTTTAGTTGATAAAATTTTAATCTAGGGACATGGGAGGCAATGAGACTCCGACGCAACCAAGGGCACTCCCTTCAAAATGGTATCAGAGCCAAGGTTTCCGGTTTTGTGTGTTTCGGATTCATGCACATATCATATATTGAGTATGCCGGATAATAGTAGGATGTGCGTAGGCTAACTTTTTGGTTGCAGGCATAAGATCTGACTATTATGGCTATATGTGTGTATGTGATTGTTTGTGTGTGATTGTATGTATATCATTTGAATCCTCGGGGTTGACAAGGCTAGATTAGTATTTAATTTTTGTAATTAAATACGGCATTGTTTAGCCGATCATTCTAGTTTACTTTTGATCTAGATAGTTTGTACACTCCTTCGTGGAGTATATGATCGATGGATGTAAATTAAAATGATATATCTCGGCTCGAATCTCTATTGTGGCTTTGCGGAAAAGGTGGAGCTGACAGGTGGAGATACTCAAGGATATTAGAGAACAAAGCCATAATAGTTGGAAAAATTCTATTTTTTCCATATTTATTGCTGATTTGTTTTATATGCATGTTGTGTGTGCTTGAAAATTCCTCATTTTCAATTTACTAAGTGGGAGAGGGATATTTTAATTAATTCCCGCGACCTCCATTACAATTTGACGTGTGATGCAACAAACTTGCGTGTCGGCTCTGAGTGCCTTCCTCCCCATTGGATGGGTTTGTTTGCGGATCACTAGGTCAAATATGGTTATAGGAAATTATTTAGGAGTGTGTGTACTTCCCCATCGGTAAGACACATAATACGAGATAATTGCCTTAGTACCGAGTAATGGTAAACACTTAAGTAATGGTAAACACTTAGATGCAAATAAAGGTATCCTCCCCATCGGAGTCACTGCTTTTATTTGTAGGGCCTAAGAGGAACCAACTATTAATTTTATTTGTCAAAAAGTAAGATTAACAAGATAATAAAATTAATGGGTAAAACCTCCTCTTACAAATGTAGAATTCGTATACGTCCACACTATCGTGGCATGCGATATTCTCGGTGTTTTGAGGTGTTGGTTGATTTCGGAATTTTATTGTTTTGAGGAATGAATAATATTTGAAATCTAATATTTTGATCATTGTGATTCTTAGGATTTTCAAATGGTTTTCAACCCACTTGCTGTGATACTGAATGAAAATAAACTTATTGGAATAAAATACATTGATTGAAAAAGAAATTTGGATATTGTCTTAACTGTCGAAGAGTACAAGTATGTGCTCTTCGATGAGTGTCCTCCTAAGCCTGCGGATGATTCTGGGGAAAAGGAACTTTTTGGATACCAGAATCAGGCTGCTAGGCAGGAAGCCATGGTTGCTCAGAAGGTTTCTACTTCTAAGCCGAAAGGCAAGAAGAAGAAGAAACAAGGTGGAGCAAAGGTGGTTGGGGGACCTCAGGGAGGAGTGAAGAAGCCGAAAGGAAAGTGCTTCACTTTTAAGAAGACTGGACATGGGAAGAAAGACTGCCCCAACCTAAAGCAGAACAAAGGTATATCTTACGCTTAGTCATGAAACATGTTTAGTGGTGTTATCTAATGCACGGTGTGTAGATACGGAGCCACGATCATGTCTGCAATTCTTTGCAGGGGTTCCAGAAACCCGACTAGAAGGAGAAATTACCGTCTACATGGGCAATGCTACAAAGGTGGCGGCTATTGCAGTGGGAGACGTTCATTTATCGTTTGATAGAAATAAAGTTTTGGTTTTGAGAAATTGTCTTTATGTACCTACATTTAGAAAGAATTTGATTTTAGTTTCTAAATTGTTTATGGATGGATATTCTGTTTCTTTTAATGACAGAGTTGTTATAAAAAGAAATAGAGAGATTATCTGTTCAGGTACATTGGTTGGCAATTTGTATACTCTTGAACCAAAAGCTCCCACGATGCATATAGAAGTTAATAACTCATTTTCTAATTCCAATAAGAGAAAAGAACCTTCGAAGATGAACCAAACATATCTTTGGCATCTAAGGCTTGGTCATATTAACTTGAGTAGAATTCAAAGGTTGATAGCTGATGGACCTTTGGGTTCATTAGTGGTGGAGGATCTCCCAACCTGCGAATCTTGCTTGGAAGGTAAAATGACCAAGAGGCCTTTCAAGGCCAAGGGGCATAGAGCCAAAGATGTGTTAGAATTGGTTCATTCTGATTTGTGCGGTCCTATGTCTATCCAGGCTAGAGGTGGTTTTGAATATTTCGTCTCTTTTATAGACGATTATTCAAGATATGGATACATTTACTTGATGCGCCGCAAGTCTGAATGCTTTGACAGGTTTAAAGAATTCAAGGCTGATGTGGAGAACCGTCAAGGTAAAAGTATCAAGACCCTACGGTCTGATCGTGGTGGTGAGTACCTCTTGGGAGAGTTTAGGAATTACTTATCAGAGGCTGGGATTCAATCCCAATTGTCTGCACCTGGCACACCCCAGCAGAATGGTGTAGCGGAGCGAAGGAATAGGACTCTTATGGAGATGGTTAGATTGATGATGAGTTATTCTGAGTTGCCAGATTCGTTCTGGGGGTATGCGCTGGATACGACAGTGTATATTCTGAACTTGGTTCCATCTAAATCAGTGCCTTCTACCCCCCATAGAATTGTGGACTAGGCGAAAGCCTAGTCTGAGACATATTCGAATATGGGGGAGTCCAACACATGTGTTGAAGGCTGATGCTGGTAAGTTGGAACCTCGTACAGAAGTGTGCATGTTCGTGGGCTACCCTAGAGGAACGAAATGTGGTTTGTTTTATAATCCTAGAGATCAGAGGGTGATCGTTAGCACGAATGCCCGATTTCTAGAGGAAGACTATGTGATGAACCATAAGCCCAAGAGTAGGATTATTCTGGAGGAATTAAGAGGGGAAGTCGCTACTTCAGTACCACCGATACAAGAGGATATACCACAAGTCACTACACCGCGTGTCACAGAGGATACACAGGTGATACCTCGTCGTAGTGAGAGGATTGTGAGACAGCCTGATAGATTCATGTTCTTGGGAGAGTCTTCGGACTTGGTCCCTGGCGAACATGAACCTGATCCCTGGACATATGACGAGGCACTCCAAGATGAAGATGCGGTATCTTGGCAAAGAGCGATGAATTCTGAGATAGAATCTATGGATTCTAATCAGGTATGGGAGCTAGTAGAGCCACCCGATGGTGTAAAAGCCATTGGATGCAAGTGGATCTACAAAAGAAAGAGAGGAGTAGACGGGAAGGTTGAGACCTTCAAAGCTAGGCTTGTTGCGAAAGGGTATACTCAGAAAGAGGGTATCGATTATGAGGAGACTTTTTCGCCGGTAGCTATGCTTAAGTCTATTCGGATTCTCTTATCTATAGCTGCTCATATGGATTATGAGATTTGGCAGATGGATGTCAAGACAGCTTTCCTTAACGGAAGTCTTGAGGAGAACATCTATATGCAGCAGCCAGAGGGATTCATTGCTAAAGGCAAAGAGCATCTAGTGTGTAAGCTTAATCGGTCCATTTATGGATTGAAGCAAGCTTCGAGATCTTGGAACATCCGTTTTGATGAGGTAATCCAGTCATATGGATTTATTCAAAGTTCGGATGAGCCATGTGTATACAAAAGATGTGACGGAAACGTAGTGGTATTTCTTGTACTATACATAGATGACATTTTGTTAGTTGGCAACAATATCAAAGTGTTATCAGACATAAGGGTATGGTTGTCCAAACAGTTTGACATGAAGGACTTGGGAGAAGTGGGACACATCCTTGGGATCAAGGTGATAAGGGATCACAAGAAAAGGATGTTGTGCTTATCTCAAGCTTCATACATTGACACTATCCTTGCTCGTTTTAGCATGCAGAACTCCAAGAAAGGTTTTTTACCTTTTAGGCATGGAGTACCTTTATCTAAAGAGATGTGTCCCAAAACATCAAAGGAGATAGAGGAGATGAAGGCGGTTCCTTATGCTTCGGCAGTAGGAAGCCTCATGTATGCTATGCTATGTACGAGACCAGATATCTGCTTTGTCGTGGGCATGGTTAGCAGATATCAGAGTAATCCTGGACAGGGACATTGGACTGCGGTAAAGCATATATTGAAGTACCTGAGAAGAACTAGAGATTATATGCTGGTTTACTGGGCAGATCAATTAGTCCCTGTGGGTTACACGGATTCTGATTTCCAATCAGATAGGGACAACAGTAAGTCTACCTCGGGGTTTGTGTTTACTTTTGGAGGTGGAGCCATAGTATGGAGGAGTGTCAAGCAGAAATGCATGGCGGACTCTACCATGGAAGCTGAGTATGTGGCAGCCTCTGAGGCAGCCAAGGAAGCTGTATGGCTCAGGAACTTCTTGATGGACTTGGATGTGATTCCTGGTTTGCCCAGAACTATCACAATTTATTGTGATAACAGTGGTGCAGTTGCAAACTCGAAGGAACCACGAGCCCATAAGGCGAGTAAACACATAGAGCGCAAGTACCACCTGATACGAGAGATCGTAAAGCGAGGAGAAGTAGCTATCGCCAAGATTGCATCAGAGGATAACCTGGCGGATCCATTCACTAAGGCCCTTCCAGTGAAAGCGTTTGATAGGCATGTGGAGGACATGGGGATCAGATGTATGGCAGTGTGATGACAACATAGTCTTTTAGTATAAGTCGGAGATTGTTGGGATGTATACTGAAAGCCTAGCCTTTTGTATGTGTAGCGCCCGCCCTTATCTGCTCTCAGGGCGGCGCTACTTTTACCCCTTTCTTTTTTTTCTTTTAAAACATAACACACATGGATCCTTCCACCATCATACTTAAGCATGTTATCATGACATAAACCTTCTTTTCTACATGCATCACCTATCTTATTCATAGTTAGCATGTTACCATATCTTATCTCATTTCATAACATGCCCAACATAAGGATCCATTCGTGAGTTCTATCATATCAACTTTCTTAAGTAATTGAACAATAACATAACTAAGCAACATCCAACATGGTGCTAATAATTCACAAGTCTTATAAGCGGAAGCAATGTCTTAAGTTGTTAATTGAGCATATAAATATAAGCAGATAGTAATAGGGTCTTTCTCCACCATGCCACTATCACACACACTGGGCCCTTCCTGCTACTTCCTCTAGTTCAAGTTTCCTTGATCTGCAGTATATGGACAACATAAACTATAAGCATATAGCTTAGTAAGATTCTTGCCTACTCACAAAAAAAACCACGAACTTCATCAAGCCATTAGAAACATAAGCATGCTAGCATCAATGGCCTAAGTATTCCATAGTAACACTAATCAACAACATACCACGTAATGAAACCTAAGCATGACATAGAGTTTACATCAGCATGCTAAGCATAATTAAAACCAAGCAGGGCATAATCTAAACATAAGCATTCATGATATAAATCTTAGACATGCAGGAAGTACATAAACCCAAATGTTCTTAACTTACTATAAGCATCATAACCTAGTAAAATCTAACATGCTTAAAGGATATAATCATAAGCATTTTTAACTTGAGCATAAACATTTGTAATGACATAAATCCTAAACATGCATAAGGTACATAATCACAAGTATTCTTAAACTCTCAGAAGCATCATAACTTCATAGAGTCTAACATGCATAAAGGACATAATCATAAGCATTTTTTACTTGAGCATAAACATTTATAATGACATAAATCCTAAACATGCATAAGGTACATAATCACAAGAATTCTAAAAATACTGAAATCATCATAACTTCATAGAGTCTAACATGCATAAAGGACATAATCATAAGCATTTTTAACTTGAGCATAAACATTTATAATGACATAAATCCTAAACATGCATAAGGTACATAATCACAAGTATTCTTAAACTCGTAAGCATCATAACTTCATAGAGTCTAACATGCATAAAGGACGTAATCATAAGCATTTTTAACTTGAGCATAAACATTTATAATAACATCAATCCTAAACATGCATAAGGTACATAATCACAAGTATTCTTAAACTTAGCCATAAGCATTCACGACATCATAAATTCGAAACATGCATAAAGTACATAGTCACCACATTCTTAAACTTAACTCTAAACATCATAACTTCATAACATCTAAAATGCATAAAGGACGAGTTCGTAAGCATTCATAATCTTTAACATAAGCATACACAATTTCATAAAAGTCTTTTCTTTTCAAAACATATACATATAGATACTTCAACATCATCATAACTTGTTTGGGGGGCCCCAGGTTAAGTACCACATAATGCGCGTTCCCTAATAGGCTGGGGCAGCGAGCCACCAGACCTACCAGAGCAAGACCTCTTACGTCTTACCAGGGCAAGACCTCTTACGTCTTCTTATGTCCCTATAGATTTGATTAACGACCACCTGACGGGTCGGGTACTTAACCTCATACAAAGTAAAATACTTAATTCCTTTCTTTTCTTGTCATATTATAAAGAATGCTCTTGATCCCCAACATAAAAAGGGAAGCATCTTAATCTTATCTTATCATAAGGAGAGCTCTTGATCCCTACTTGAAAGGGAAGCATCTCCATTTTATCTTATCTTAAGGAGAGCTCTTTATCCCTACTTGAAAGGGAAGCATCTCCATCTTATCATAAGGAGAGCTCTTGATCCCTACTTGAAAGGGAAGCATCTCCATCTTATCTCAAGGACACATGCATTCATAACATAAGAGTACCCTAAAGGGGTCCTAAAGTATAAACATGTTCATCACATAAGCATATTTCGTGGCACATTACATCATAAACATGAAGCATATTTCCTTGGCATATTCATGGCATATTAAATCACAAAACATGTTCATCACCTAAGCATATTTCATGGCACATTACATCATAAACATGAAGCATATTTCTTTGGCACATTCATGGCATATTAAATCACAAAACATGTTCATCACCTAAGCATATTTCATGGCACATTACATCATAAACATGAAGCATATTTCCTAGGCATATTCATGGCATATTAAATCACAAAGCATGTTCATCACCTAAGCATATTTCATGGCACATTACATCATAAACATGAAGCATATTTCCTAGGCATATTAAATCATAAAACTTGTTCATCACATAGCCTAACTACATAAAGGTGTTTTCATGAAGCCCTAACCCCAAAACCAATATTGACCAAAACACAGAAGGTATTCCAACATGGCAGTTGTTTAGTCACCTAAAACTCCTACATGAGGCATACAACATACCCTAGTTCCCTTAGAAGCCTTTTTCTTGCAACCCTAACCCTAGTTTCATTGGTTGGCCAAAACTTGTGAGGGGCTCAAGCTTGGGTTTGTCCCCTACAATTCATTCATGAAGTCTTATAACTTATCATAGTATCATTAGAAATATTTTTCATGCATAACCCTAATTTCATGGGTTGGCGAAACTTGTGAGGGCTCAAGCTTGGGTTTGTCCCTAAAATTCATTCATGAAGCCTTATAACCTATCATAGTATCATTAGAAATATTTTCATGCAACCCTAACCCTAATTTCATGGGTTGGCCGAAACTTGTAAGGTTTAGATCTTTGGACTTTTGTCACCTAAATCTATTCATGTAGGCATATATCATAACCTAACTTCATAAGGGGGAGCTCTTCATGAAATCCTAACCCTAAACCCTTGGTGGCCGAAACATATAGGGTTAAAACCTTTGGACTTTTGTTACCTAAAGATCCCTACTTGGAGCATACAACCTATAAAAGGTTTCCCTAATAGCATTTTCATGAATCCTAGTCCAAAACTTAGTTGGCCGAAACATATAAAGCTCCAAACTTCATATTTCTTTCATGTAATTTATCCTACAAAACTAATATACTGCAGGTGATGAAATCTTACATCCTTCGCTTGCTTTTGGTGGGTAGTTGACCTTATGGAAGCCAAGAACTAACTTCTTCTTGCTTGGATGAAGTTCGGCCAAAGGTGCAAATGGAGAGGGGGAGCAAGATGGTTTCGGTGAGGATGAAGAGGAGAGGAAGAAGTGGCCAAATGGGAACTTCCTTCTTCTTTATAAATGGAGGAAGAGAAGTTTCTCTTTTCTTTTCCATGCCCCTTCATTTACCCTCATCACCCTTATCTATAATTCCCCTCTTCTCTTAATGATATAATCCTATTGGGCTTATGGTTAGTGGGTGCATCTATAGGGCTTGGCTATCTCTAGAGGTTTGGGGTTCAATTCCTAGGCCTTGCATCTCTTTTTGGCTATTTCCTTTTATTTTTGGAAAACCCACATAAAGCCCATTATCGTAAAGCCAAAAATTCTCATAAAATTGCTGGAGACTTTTTACGGGCGTTACAGTATGGACATCTTTATTTTGAAATAAGAATCACATGATCATTGTTTGCACTTTATATTTATTATATGTGCATATTGTCTAATACTCTACATTGTAGATAACGTGGTGCTTGGTGAGGCACAGAAGATCATGTTATCAGTTCCTTGTAGAATATAAGTATAGGCTCACAACCAAGATGGTCTTGGACAAACCATTGGCATGGTTGTAGTGTGATTTGGTATTGGTTTATCTTGACCATAGAATTACACTAGTACATTTTGTGTGTATTGAGTAGGACCGACATAGAGGTGATTCAATCTATTGCTGACTATATGATTGAATCAGACCTCGGGTATTATGTTGCACATGCTCTGAATCCCGATATAATAACAGGCACATGTACTTAGTATTTATTTCTTTGATTTATCAATGGGTGAGATTTATAGATTAAATCAATAGGCCTGGTAAGTTGGGAAATGATATTATTTACATGGTGCGCCGTTGATTATAGAAGGAAACCGTGTCCTATATATTAGGTTGATGATGTCCCCTTGAGGAGCTCATAAGGTTTATCATGTAAACCCCGCGGGTTGACTTAGTCAACATGATAATAAGGTTGAGTGGTACTACTCGAGGAGTTAGATGTTAATTAATTGATGGTCAGTAAATCAATTAATTGACGGACATTCGATATCTTAAACACGGGGAGATAGTTGTGCAAATAATATATGGAACCCATATAAATGGGGGTTGGTGAGGTAGATCAATGATGATCTTCTAATGGAATGGAACATCATTGATGGATCAAGTTTGTGTGGTTCCGATCCATCGGGTGGCCAATGTTGGAAATTTGACGCCGCTAGAGGGGGGGTGAATAGCGTTTGACCGTTCGTAGATGGAATTGGATCACGTGTTCGTGTCTACAAGTTTCGTTAGCACAGCGGAATATATATATGATAACAATAACGAAACACAATCACAAACACAATAACACGAAGATTTAACGTGGTTCGGAACCACACGGTTCCTACTCCACGGATCGAGCTCTAACGAGCTCTAGCGACGCCAATGCAATCACTAATCAATAAACTCCTTCTCGACAACAAGTCGGAGGCGGAGAAACCTCGTACAAATGTTTACAACAATAAACGAAAGAAATACAAGCAAATACAATAATACAATGCAAAACTAGTAAAGAAAACAACTTTACAAATGCCTTTGGATTACTTGCTTGTTGATCGCTTGAACCGTGGTTGAAGACCCTGATTTGCAGCAGCAAATCGCCTCAAAAACGTCCAAGAAATCGCTTAAGAACTGATGCCAAAAACCCTCCCGTCGAGCTCCTTTTATCCTTGCGCGCGACCTGGATTTCCGCCCATCAGTCGACTGCCATAAGTCACCAGTCGACTGATGCAACTGATGTCGTGAGACAATGGCTCGATCCATGCTGGAAAAACTCCAACGGATCTCTTGGCGATCACGCCAACATTGGCGCCGATCGTACCGGCGCTATCGGCCAGGTCGGCTCACGGGCGTTCTATGCTCGACATTAGGCAGCGGCGATCATTGCTGTCGAAACGATCAGCTTCCAATGAGCGATCATTGCCGAGCATTTCGACTCTAAGCGGGAGTCGAACTCAAGTCGACTTACGGCAGTCGAACCGGCCATGATGCCAGTCGACTGCCAACCTCAAAAATGAGGTTTTAACCCAAGTATGGTGCCCCCATACTTTCTAGACCACCCTTAGCCTAGACCTAAGCCTTCTAGCCACCTCTATTAGCCTCACGCCTCTCGGATCCCTCCAAGTCATCCATGACTTGTTCATCCATCGCGCTAGCCTCTAGGTGCTTCCGTCGGCTATGTCATGCTAACGGTGTTTACACCGCCAAGGCACATTGGACTTATGCCGCCAAGACTCCGCTTGGACTTTACGCCGCCAACCATTGGACTTATGCTGCCAAGACTCCCGCTTGGACTTTACGCAGCCAATATCAAACCCCTTGGACTTCTCATGCCAAGACTCAAGCTTGGACTTTCCCTTGCCAACCCATGTTGGACTTTTACATTGTCAAGACCCATGCTTGGACTTTTCCCTTGCCAACCCATGTTGGACTTCTCAAATGTCAAGACCATGCTTGGACTTTCCCTTGCCAACCCATGTTGGGCTTTTACATTGCCAAGACCCATGCTTGGACTTTTCCCTTGCCAACCCATGTTGGACTTCTCAAATGCCAATACCATGCTTGGACTTTCCCTTGCCAACCCATGTTGGACTTTTACATTGCCAAGACCCATGCTTGGACTTTTCATGTACCAAGTGTCCCACTTGGACTTTTCATGCCAAGTACTCAAGACTTGGACATTACCAAATGCCAAGTGTTCCACTTGGACTTTCCATGCCAAGTACACAAGACTTGGACTTTCCCATGACAATTACATTGTCATATGTTTTTGTCGAAACATCAAAACATCACTCGAGTCAAACTCGAGTCCTGGTCAATCGTGACCTGGGCCGATTGCACCAACAATCTCCCCCTTTTTGATGTTTGACAAAAACCAAACAAATCATTTGAGTTAGACCACTAACTCAAATCCCTTACCAATTATCCCAAATTGGTAAACACTCTCCAAATGTTCTCCCCCAAACATTCTCCCCCTTTTTGACTAACATCAAAAAGGTTTTCTCTCCAAGGAGGTCAATGTCTCATGGACCAATGAGATCTTACAATCTCCCCCTTGATCCAAAAATAAATACCTAGGATGCCTACCATCTTCCTAGTGATAATTCACATATCACTCAAGAGAGGCAATCCTATACTCTCTCCCAATTTCCAAATTGGGTATCAAAAACCCATCAATTTTCCCAATTGATGATACTCTCCCAATAACTTCTCCTCTTCAAGTAGAAAAACACATCCATCATCCCAAGATGGATACCTCCCCCTAAAGGCTTGCTTCCTTTTGACCATTCCACCAACAATGTCCTTGGGAAGCTCCTAAGCCAATAGGAACTCTAAACCATAAAAATTAAGGTTCTAAGTTCAACATAGAACTTTCACTCACCCTAAATTTGATACTTTGACCTAACACAGCTCCTAATCCATATCCAATGGATTTTCACCCTTTATAATGCTTCCTAAAGCATATCCTAGGGTTAGGAGTGATTAGGAACCTTTTCCATAGCTGAACACGGGCTAAACAAACCTTGTTAACCCGAAATCAGACCTGGCAGTCGACTCCTGATAGTAATCACGATCACACCTATATCGATCGATCGCCACTATAGGCGATCGATAAACAAATTTCCGAATTTCAACTATCAGTATCGAGATTTGGAAAAACATAAGTAATTATACATAATTTGAAAAATCATAAAATTTGATACGTATATTACTTATAGTCATTACAATGGGTGAAAAATATTTGAAAATTATTTTACCCATAAAATAATGAGTTTGATACAAAACTCAAAACCATTGAAATTTTCAATGTTTTGGCCCTATTTTGTATCAACTTCATCAATGGTGATTGCTATCAAAAGATAGACTCACCAAGGTTTTCTAAATTGATTTTAAAATGATTTCAAAACCATGTTTTGGATCATATTCCTTGGGCTCTATGCACATGACTTGTACACAAGCTTTCCTAAAGATCCACAAATGAAACAAGATGAATTTTAGTTCATCTAGATGCAAAAACTATGCACCTTGAACTCAACTCATATCCTAGCATCTCACATGTATCTAAGGTGTATAAAATACACATACATGTCAATTTAATGTGAGATGTGGGTTTTGTTCATCCTAATCTAGGGTTTCATGCATTCTCTAAGGCAACCCTACTTGATTCCCATATAAATGGGACTTCAAGTCATGCCATAGTCCTTAATTCAATTTCAACCAAATTATCTTAAATGCATGAATGATTATGACATTAGAAATGATATAAATAAGCATATGCTCATAATCATGATGTCATGGCATAAGATGAAATCTAAAAACACATGACATTTGAAACCTTAATCCTAAACATGAACATGACATATAGAATGATTAAAATAAACATGATGTCATGGCATGTTATATGGCAAACAAAGCATGACATATAAAATATATATAGGTATAGTAATACCTAAATTTTAATATTAATTGCCATTTGATGTAATTAGGTTTATTTTTCCATATTAATCTAAATTTTCCCAAATGTGCCAAAAACCCAAATTGACACATTAAAACCTTTAAAACTAAATTGTGCCAATTTGATCAAATTATCAAACTTCTTAATTGATATTGGCACATCCTAAAAACCTTTAGGATTCAAATCAAACCACATTCCCAAGGTAACCATAACCTTGAAAATGACCTAAAATGCCACCTTTATCATGGTTGAGTTAACTACCCATCCAATCAAGGTTGACACACCCTAAACCCATCTAGCGTGAATCAATCACGCTCTTAGGAACCCAAAACCGATTTGAGCTCCTAGGGTTAATTAGGTATTCCTTAGGGATAACCTCCCTAGATACCTTCCTAATGACCCTCCTAGGCTTGTTAGCCTTGGTCATTTGGGTCTTACCTAGGTTGACTCTAGGGGTAACTCCCCTTGCAACCTTCTTAGTGGCCACCCTAGGTTTCCTAGAAACCCTAGCCACTAGGCACAACCTTTGGTCAACCTTAGGGATGACTTCCCTATTGACCTTGGTCTTCCTAGACCTAGTTTGTGTTCCATAGTCAAATGGAACACTATGATAAGCCACCTTAGGCTTAGGTTTGTGACCCAAACCTTGCTTGCCCTTGGTTGACTTTTGACTCTTAGGTCCTAAGTGTTGACTTTGAGATTTGGACCTTGACTTTTGATCATTTGACCCTTTAAATTGATTTTGTATAATTTTAAGGGTCTTCTCAAGTTTTTCAAGCCTTGACCTCAAGACTTGATTCTCTAATTCTAATTTCCCAATTTTAGAATTTTGATTTAAACCATGGGCATGAGACTTTCTAGGCATATGCCTAGTCCATTTAGGATTTAGATCTAGATGTTTTCCTATTTTTCTAATAGATTCCTTAGGTAAAATATTTTTAGGCACATTAGTCCCAAATTTCTCCTTACTCCTAAGGTAAACATTTTTAGCACCTAAGCAAAATTCCTTACTTCTAGCATGCTCTTTATGAATTGCAAGGGAATTAAAATTCCTAGCATGCTTTTGACTATTAAATCTAGAAGGTGCATTATTGAAATATACCTTAGGGTTTGCCTTGGAGGCTCCCCCTACATGTATAGCTCCCTCTTTGACTTTCTTGCTCCCCCTAGGGCATGAATTCCTAAAATGCCCCGGTTGTTGACACTTGAAGCAAATGACGTGCTCTTTGCTTCTTCTAGTGGTGGCACTGATCTTTTGATCTTTCTTGAGGTTTTGGTGCCGGAGGAGCTTTTCTGATCTTCTTTGGGCACTTGCTCTTATAGTGCCCGGTTTCCCTACACTCAAAGCAAATTATATGATTTTTATTTAAACTTAAATTGCTTGAGTTACCTAGGTTAATGAGGACCGGAATTGGACTTTGGGCTTCTTCATCTTGACCGAATGTCGAAGCTTCTTTTTGATGTTCCGGTGTGGAGGTTCTCTCCTCCCCCTCAATCCTTGAGGTGGATGCTTCTTCCACTTCCTCCACCTCTTCCGATCCGGATGTTGATTCCCTATCAACCTCCGAATCCTCACTTCCTTGTGAGGATGATCTCTCTTCTTCACCCTCCTTATCTTCTTGAATTGATGGTGAACTTTCTTGAGCTTGAGAGGGTGAGCACTCCTCTTCTTCTTCTTCTTCTTGGACCGATGATGAGTTTTCATGGAGCTTTGCCACTTGGCTCCATAATTCTTTAGCATCTACATAATTACCTAACATACACAAGATATTGTTAGGCATTAAATCAATTAAAAATTTTATCACCTTATCATTTTTCTCGGATGCTTGAACTTGCTCTTCGGTCCATCTCTTCTTTTTGAGGAATCCACCTCTTGGTCCTCTTGGATATTCAAATCCATCCATCAAAATGGACCATTCCTCAAAGTCTCTCATCATAATAAAATCCTTAATTCTTCCCTTCCAAGAATTGAATCCTTCTCGTCCGTATAGGGTGTAGGGCACTGGTGTGTTGATGTCCCAACCTAATTGATCTTGGACTTCCATCTTTTACCCTCTAGCGTCTTTTGTCTTAGCTCCCGGCGGTTAGTCCGTAGAAGAGCCCCAGGCTCTGATACCAATTGTTGGAAATTTGACGCCGCTAGAGGGGGGGGGGGTGAAGAGCGTTTGACCGTTCGTAGATGGAATTTGATCGCGTGTTCGTGTCTACAAGTTTCGTTAGCACAGCGGAATATATATATGATAACAATAACGAAACACAATCACAAACACAATAACATGAAGATTTAACGTGGTTCAGAATCACACGGTTCCTACTCCACGGATCGAGCTCTAACAAGCTCTAGCGACGCCAATGCAATCACTAATCAATAAACTCCTTCTCGACAATAAGTCGGAGGCGGAGAAACCTCGTACAAACGTTTACAACAATAAACGAAAGGAATACAAGCAAATAAAATAATACAATGCAAAACTAGTAAAGAAAACAACTTTACAAATGCCTTTGGATTACTTGCTTGTTGATCGCTTGAACCGTGGTTGAAGACCCCGATTTGCAGCAGCAAATCGCCTTAAAAACGTCCAAGAAATCGCTTAAGAACTGATGCCAAAAACCCTCCCGTCAATCTCCTTTTATCCTTGCGCGCGACCTAGATTTCCGCCCATCAGTCGACTGCCATAAGTCACCAGTCGACTGATGCCACTGTTGTCGTGAGAAAATGGCTCGATCCATGTTGGAAAAACTCCAAGCGAGATCTCTTAGCGATCATTAGCGCCCATAGCCGGTAGCGGTCGGCTCACGGGCGATCTGTGCTCGACATTGGTGGCGATCAGCTAGGCCCTTAGCGATCATTGCCGTCGAAACTGTAAAATGAGGTTTTAACCCAAGTATGGTGCCCCCATACTTTCTAGACCACCCTTAGCCTAGACCTAAGCCTTCTAGCCACCTCCATCAGCCTCACACCTCTCGGATCCCTCCAAGTCATCCATGACTTGTTCATCCATCGCGCTAGCCTCTAGGTGCTTCCGTCGGCTATGTCATGCTAACGGTGTCTACACCGCCAAGGCACATTGGACTTACGCCGCCAAGACTCCGCTTGGACTTTACGCCGCCAACCATTGGACTTATGTTGCAAAGACTCCCGCTTGGACTTTACGCAGCCAATATGAATCCCCTTGGACTTCTCATGCCAAGACTCAAGCTTGGACTTTCCCTTGCCAACCCATGTTGGACTTTTACATTGCCAAGACCCATGCTTGGACTTTTCCCTTGCCAACCCATGTTGGACTTCTCAAATGCCAAGACCATGCTTGGACTTTCCCTTGCCAACCCATGTTGGACTTTTACATTTCCAAGACCCATGCTTGGACTTTTCCCTTGCCAACCCATGTTGAACTTCTCAAATACCAAGACCATGCTTGGACTTTCCCTTGCCAACCCATGTCAACCCATGTTGGACTTTTACATTGCCAAGACCCATGCTTGGACTTTTCATGTGCCAAGTGTCCCACTTGGACTTTTCATGCCAAGTACTCAAGACTTGGACTTTACCAAATGCCAAGTGTTCCACTTGGACTTTCCATGCCAAGTACACAAGACTTGGACTTTCCCATGACAATTACATTGTCATATGTTTTTGTCGAAACATCAAAACATCACTCCAGTCAAACTCGAGTCCTCGTCGATCAGGACTGGGCCGATTATAAACAATCTCCCCTTTTGATGTTTGACAAAAACCAAACAAATCATTTGAGTTAGACCACTAACTCAAATCCCTTACCAATTATCCCAAATTGGTAAACACTCTCCAAATGTTCTCCCCCAAACATTCTCCCCCTTTTTGACTAACATCAAAAAGGTTTTCTCTCCAAGGAGGTCAATGTCTCATGTCCCAATGAGATCTTACAATCTCCCCCTTGATCCAAAAATAAATACCTAGGATGCCTACCATCTTCCTAGTGATAATTCACATATCACTCAAGAGAGGCAATCCTATACTCTCTCCCAATTTCCAAATTGGGTATAAAAAATCCATCAATTTTCCCAATTGATGATACTCTCCCAATAACTTCTCCTCTTCAAGTAGAAAAATACATCCATCATCCCAAGATGGATACCTCCCCCTAAAGGCTTGCTTCCCCTTGACCATTGCACTAACAATGTCCTTGGGAAGCCCCTAAGCCAATAGGAACTCTAAACCATCAAAATTAAGGTTCTAAGTTCAACATAGAACTTTCACTCACCCTAAATTTGATACTTTGACCTAACACAGCTCCTAATCCATATCCAATGGATTTTCACCCTTTATAATGCTTCCTAAAGCATATCCTAGGGTTAGGAGTGATTAGGAACCTTTTCCATAGCTGAACACGGGCTAAACAAACCTTGTTAACCCGAAATCAGACCTGGCAATGACTCGACAAGAATCATCGATCGCCACCAAGCTGATCGATAGTGAAATTTCCGAATTTCAAATATCAAGATTTAGATTTGAAAAAAATAATTAATTATACTTAATTTGAAAAATAATAAAATTTGATACGTATATTACTTATAGTCATTACAATGGGTGAAAAATATTTGAAAATTATTTTACCCATAAAATAGTGAGTTTGATACAAAAACTCAAAACCATTGAAATTTTCAATGTTTTGGCCCTATTTTGTATCAACTTCATCAATGGTGATTGCTATCAAAAGATAGACTTCACCAAGGTTTTCTAAATTGATTTTAAAATGATTTCAAAACCATGTTTTGGATCATATTCCTTGGGCTCTATGCACATGACTTGTACACAAGCTTTCCTAATGATCCACAAATGAAACAAGATGAATTTTAGTTCATCTAGATGCAAAAACTATGCACCTTGAACTCAACTCGTATCCTAGCATCTCACATGTATCTAAGGTGTATAAAATACACATACATGTCAATTTAATGTGAGATGTAGGTTTTGTTCATGCTAATCTAGGGTTTCATGCATTCTCTAAGGCAACCCTACTTGATTCCCTTATAAATGGGACTTCAAGTCATGCCATAGTCCTTAATTCAATTTCAACCAAATTGTCTTAAATGCATGAATGATTATGGCATTAGAAATGATATAAATATGCATATGCTCATAATCATGATGTCATGGCATAAGATGAAATCTAAAAACACATGACATTTGAAACCTTAATCCTAAACATGAACATGACATATAGAATGATTAAAATAAACATGATGTCATGGCATGTTATATGGCAAACAAAGCATGACATATAAAATATATATAGGTATAGTAATACCTAAATTTTAATATTAATTGCCATTTGATGTAATTAGGTTTATTTTTCCATATTAATCTAAATTTTCCCAAATGTGCCAAAAACCCAAATTGACACATTAAAACCTCTAAAACTAAATTGTGCCAATTTGATCAAATTATCAAACTTCTTAATTGATATTGGCACATCCTAAAAACCTTTAGGATTCAAATCAAACCACATTCCCAAGGTAACCATAACCTTGAAAATGACCTAAAATGCCACCTTTATCATGGTTGAGTTAACTACCCATCCAATCAAGGTTGGCACACCCTAAACCCATCTAGCATGAATCAATCACGCTCTTAGGAACCCAAAACCGATTTGAGCTCCTAGAGTTAATTAGGTATTCCTTAGGGATAACCTCCCTAGATACCTTCCTAATGACCCTCCTAGGCTTGTTAGCCTTGGTCATTTGGGTCTTACCTAGGTTGACTCTAGGGGTAACTCCCCTTGCAACCTTCTTAGTGGCCACCCTAGGTTTCCTAGAAACCCTAGCCACTAGGCACAACCTTTGGTTAACCTTAGGGATGACTTCCCTATTGACCTTGGTCTTCCTAGATCTAGTTTGTGTTCCATAGTCAAATGGAACACTATGATAAGCCACCTTAGGCTTAGGTTTGTGACCCAAACCTGGCTTGCCCTTGGTTGACTTTTGACTCTTAGGTCCTAAGTGTTGACTTTGAGATTTGGACCTTGACTTTTGATCATTTGACCCTTTAAATTGATTTTGTATAATTTTAAGGGTCTTCTCAAGTTTTTCAAGCCTTGACCTCAAGACTTGATTCTCTAATTCTAATTTCCAAATTTTAGAATTTTGATTTAAACCATGGGCATAAGACTTTCTAGGCATATGCCTAGTCCATTTAGGATTTAGATCTAGATGTTTTCCTATTTTCCTAATTGATTCCTTAAGTAAAATATTTTTAGGGACATTAGTCCCAAATTTCTCCTTACTCCTAAGGTAAACATTTTTAGCACCTAAGCAAAATTCCTTACTTCTAACATGCTCTTTATGAATTGCAAGGGAATTAAAATTCCTAGCATGTTTTTTACTATTAAATCTAGAAGGTGCATTATTGAAATATACCTTAGGGTTTGCCTTGGAGGCTCCCCCTACATGTATAGCTCCCTCTTTGACTTTCTTGCTCCCCCTAGGGCATGAATTCCTAAAATGCCCCGGTTGTTGACACTTGAAGCAAATGACGTGCTCTTTGCTTCTTCTAGTGGTGGCACCGACATCTTTTGATCTTTCTTGAGATTTTGGTGCCGGAGGAGCTTTTCTGATCTTCTTTGGGCACTTGCTCTTATAGTGCCCGATTTCCCTACACTCAAAGCAAATTATATGATTTTTATTTAAACTTAAATTGCTTGAGTTACCTAGGTTAATGAGGACCGGAATTGGACTTTGGGCTTCTTCATCTTGACCGGATGTCGAAGCTTCTTTTTGATGTTCCGGTGTGGAGGTTCTCTCCTCCCCCTCAATCCTTGAGGTGGATGCTTCTTCCACTTCCTCCACCCCTTCCGATCCAGATGTTGATTCCCTATCAACCTCCGAATCCTCACTTCCTTTTGAGGATGATCTCTCTTCTTCACCCTCCTTATCTTCTTGAATTGATGGTGAACTTTCTTGAGCTTGAGAGGGTGAGCACTCCTCTTCTTCTTCTTCTTCTTGGACCGATGATGAGTTTTCATGGAGCTTTGCCACTTGGCTCCATAATTCTTTAGCATCTACATAATTACCTAACATACACAAGATATTGTTAGGCATTAAATCAATTAAAAATTTTATCACCTTATCATTTTTCTCGGATGCTTGAACTTGCTCTTCGGTCCATCTCTTCTTTTTGAGGAATCCACCTCTTGGTCCTCTTGGATATTCAAATCCATCCATCAAAATGGACCATTCCTCAAAGTCTCTCATCATAATAAAATCCTTAATTCTTCCCTTCCAAGAATTGAATCCTTCTCGTCCGTATAGGGTGTAGGGCACTGGTGTGTTGATGTCCCAACCTAATTGATCTTGGACTTCCATCTTTTACCCTCTAGCGTCTTTTGTCTTAGCTCCCGGCGGTTAGTCCGTAGAAGAGCCCCAGGCTCTGATACCACTTGTTGGAAATTTGACGCCGCTAGAGGGGGGGTGAAGAGCATTTGACCGTTCGTAGATGGAATTTGATCGCGTGTTCGTGTCTATAAGTTTCGTTAGCACAGTGGAATATATATATGATAACAATAACGAAACACAATCACAAACACAATAACACGAAGAT
Organism: Wurfbainia villosa; assembly: GCA_025175895.1. NCBI lineage: Eukaryota > Viridiplantae > Streptophyta > Magnoliopsida > Zingiberales > Zingiberaceae > Wurfbainia > Wurfbainia villosa. The sequence goes on along the minus strand of JAKLTH010000241.1, from coordinate 119,707 downwards.
TTAACGTGGTTCAGAATCACACGGTTCCTACTCCACGGATAGAGCTCTAACGAGCTCTAGCGACGCCAATGCAATCACTAATCAATAAACTCCTTCTCGACAACAAGTCGGAGGCGGAGAAACCTCGTACAAACGTTTACAACAATAAACGAAAGGAATACAAGCAAATAAAATAATACAATGCAAAACTAGTAAAGAAAACAACTTTACAAATACCTTTGGATTACTTGCTTGTTGATCGCTTGAACCGTGGTTGAAGATCCTGATTTGCAGCAGCAAATCGCCTCAAAAACGTACAAGAAATCGCTTAAGAACTGATGCCAAAAACCCTTCCGTCGAGCTCCTTTAATCCTTGCGCGCGACCTGGATTTCCGCCCATCAGTCGACTGCCATAAGTCACCAGTCGACTGATGCCACTGTTGTCGTGAGAAAATGGCTCGATCCACGCTGGAAAAACTCCAACGGATCTCTTGGCAGTCGACTGCGAGCGCCCATAGCCGACTGGCCAGTCGGCTACGGAGCGTTCTGTGCTCGATATTGATCGCAATCATTCGACCTTGGCGCGATCGTGCCGAAACCAGTCGACTACTCCAATGAGCAGTCGACTGCCAGAGCATTTCCAGCTCTAAACTGGCAGTCGAACTCAAGTCGACTTACGGCAGTCGAATCGGCCATAATGCCAGTCGACTGCCAACCTCAAAAATGAGGTTTTAACCCAAGTATGGTGCCCCCATACTTGCTAGACCACCCTTAGCCTAGACCTAAGCCTTCTAGCCACCTCCATCAGCCTCACGCCTCTCGGATCCCTCCAAGTCATCCATGACTTGTTCATCCATCGCGCTAGCCTCTAGGTGCTTCCGTCGGCTATGTCATGCTAACGGTGTCTACACCGCCAAGGCACATTGGACTTACGCCGCCAAGACTCCGCTTGGACTTTACGCCGCCAACCATTGGACTTATGCTGCCAAGACTCCCGCTTGGACTTTACGCAGTCAATATTAAACCCCTTGGACTTCTCATGCCAAGACTCAAGCTTGGACTTTCCCTTGCCAACCCATGTTGGACTTTTACATTGCCAAGACCCATGCTTGGACTTTTCCCTTGCCAACCCATGTTGGACTTCTCAAATGCCAAGACCATGCTTGGACTTTCCCTTGCCAACCCATGTTGGACTTTTACATTGTCAAGACCCATGCTTGGACTTTTCCCTTGCCAACCCATGTTGGACTTCTCAAATGCCAATACCATGCTTGGACTTTCCCTTGCCAACCCATGTTGGACTTTTACATTGCCAAGACCCATGCTTGGACTTTTCATGTGCCAAGTGTCCCACTTGGACTTTTCATGCCAAGTACTCAAGACTTGGACTTTACCAAATGCCAAGTGTTCCACTTGGACTTTCCATGCCAAGTACACAAGACTTGGACTTTCCCATGACAATTACATTGTCATATGTTTTTGTCGAAACATCAAAACATCACTCGAGTCAAACTCGAGTCCTGGTCGATTGTGACCTGGGACGATTGCACCAACAACCAAGATCCAACTCCTCCTCATGGTCCCTATCGTAGCCTTATTAAAACCTCAAGGAGCCAAGATCCAATGATGGAACATGAAATCCTAGATCCGATGGTTGGGATGAAACCCTAGATCCGACGGTTGGGATGAAACCCTAGATTCGACGGTGGAGACTAAGTCTCTAGATCCGACGGTGGAGATTGAAAGGAGGCCTAAGCCTAACTCTATAAAAGGAGGGCTAAGGGCTTGGGCGTGCAAGATAGATAGATATCAAGAAGGAGATTAGGGTTTTTGGCTTGGGCGGCTAGGGTTTGGGAAAAGGTTTGGGCGACAATCCTTGGAAGGATTAAAGTTTGTTTCCTTCTCTTCCTAATTGGTAGCCGGCGTCCATCTTCTTCCTCCTTGCTTTGGCCGGCGCCCATACCCATTATTCCTTCTCCCTCTCTCCTGTTGGTGCAGTAGGCACCTAAGTCGAACCTGAGTTTTGATTATAGCAAACGATACAAAGTTAAACTTATGTCGTTATCTCACGAGATGAATCGAGTGTGCAGAAGATTGCTAAAGTGAGTGAAGGCTAGCGACACCCAAGGAAGCCGGTGGTGGCGACACTCGAGTGACTTCGGAGGGAGGCGAAGGAATCGAGTGGAAGGCCAGAAGCAAAAGCGACATGGTAAGTATCGAGGTAAGCTCGTGTGTGTGAGCGTAAGTGAGGTCGTATCCTCCTTACGGGGATGGTCTTAAGCGTAGATCCGACCAAAGACATCCCATCGATGGTCTAGGTCGAGATCGGACGGTCGAAGGCCGTCGAAATAATGTTTTCTTTGAGCTAACATTGCCTTGCAGCTAGCATCGATCAGCCGACTTGGAGAACTCATTGCCCTTCATCGATCGGTCTCTATCGTCGCCTTGGTGATGCTATCATCGATCGATCGATGATGGCCATCGATCGTGATGGTCAATGATCGCCGAGGAGTCAAGGCTTATCACCCCATTTCAAGGAGGTTTTGTATCCATTTGTGATTGGTTGAAGACCCATTCGATGAGGGGCTCAAAGGCTATAAAAGGAGGGCTTGTCTTAGGGTTTTTGATCAATTAAAAAGGCTTCCAAGTGCTTCCAATACGCTCCAACTCTCCGACATCCCTACGACGAAGCGCTGTCGAGACGACGACTTGAGCTTCAACCTCCAACCTTTGAAGTCATCGGTAACGAAAGTTTAAATTGTATTTCAGTTTATTTTTTAGTAAAGCTTTCATTATAACGAGGAGAGGGGGAGTGTCCCTCTACCTCGAGCTTTTATCATTTTGTGTATCCGTCTAACTCCTACCTCCAACGAGGAGGAGTTCTTTAGTAGTTTGCCCTCCGTACGTGGTCAAGGACCACTAGGGCCTTGGAGTAGTAGCCTTCGGCTATGAACCAAGTAAAACCCTTGTGTCTATTGTCTCGCTTGTTTTGTTTTTATCTTCCCCTGTGTCTACTCGCATTTTAACGAACGATTTTGAACGAAAAATTTCTATCGCTATTCACCCCCCCTCTAGCGATCCGCTCGATCCAACAATTGGTATCAGAGTAAGGCGCTCAGATTCGGTGCAACCACCAATCGAGCAATTTTCTTTTCGTATTTATTGTTTTAAGATTTCTCCCACACTACTAATCCAAGACCAAGTCTTGGTACATAGTTTTTGGTTGTGTTTTTTTGGCAAGTACTAATCGCCTTCGAAGTACCTCACGATCAAGCAGGCATAACTTTTGCTACAAGGGGACTCACGAAACGATCTACCCACCAAATCGAAGCTCTCTGAGATCTACACTTCTTATGGGGTTTACCCCATAACAAGCTGTTTTCATCCTCAAAAATCGACGTTTAGTAGCCTTTCGGGACATCGAAGGTTGTGAGTACTTACTTTTATTTAGTTTCTTATTTCTTTGCTTAACTTTCTATTTCTTGTTTGTTTCTTTTTATTTCCCGCCACTAATCCAAGGCGAAGTCTTGGAACCCTTTTGTTTTTGTATTTTTTTGCAAGGTTTTCCTTCCAAATGGCCCATCTCGAGGTTTTAGCATCGTCGGACCTCCGTTTTACAACGGAGATGACTTCCCGTTATTGGAAGGGTCGGATGGAATGCTTTCTTAAAACCCAAATCGAGATGTGGATCATAATCCAAGCGGGATTCACACTTCCGACTAACGCAGTGGGTGAATCCTTGGATTATGACCAATGGACCATTGCGACAAAAAGACAAGTCGGCGACGCTAAGGCAACTCAAATCCTTTAATGCGGCCTATCCAAGGAGGAGCTAAATCGTCGCCCCTTCATAAGCGCAAAGGATCTTTGGACAAAACTAGTGGAGCTACGAAGGGACCGATGAAGCCAAGGTATGTAGCGTGATCTTCTATTCAATAAACTATATAACCTAAAAATGCAAGAACACGAGTCCGCGACGCAACTCCACGCCCGTGTCCAAGACATAGTCAACAACCTACACGTCGGGCAAAAGGTCGGCGCGACCTTATAAGGTATGTCCTAAACTCTTTTCCGAGGACTACCTTATGGGCATCCATGGTCGATGCCTACAAGGTCTCAAGGATCTTTCTAAACTTAGGTTAGATGAACTTTTTTGATTTCAAACTTCATGAGCGGACTAACTCGGAACCCGAGAAGGGTATAGCACTTTTGCGAGTTAGAAGAAAACCAAACAAGCCACCCCAGAAGGAAGAAGAGGATGAGTCGGATTAGGAGGTCGACTCGGAAATGGAAGCCAAACTAGTCAACCTAGTTCAGAGGATAGTCAAGGGCAAACGAGCCGTCACTCGACCCATGAAGGTAAGCCTAAAAGTTCAAACATAAGATGTTATGAATGCAGCGAGTTTGGACACATTAAGTCCGAGTGCCCAAAACTCAAGAGCAAGGCACCAAAACATAAAAAGGCACTCAACGCTACTTGGGAAGAAGCCTCCGAGGAAGAAGACAACGATCAAGTCCTTATGGCTAAACCGGTGGAATCGAGAGGCGAGTCGGAACCGGAACTGTAATCGAAACCAAAGGCAGTCGGACTATGAAACACTATTCAAGACAAGCCACGGATACACATCCGGTTCAAAAGATACACTCAAGGTAAGTCGGTCTCTTATTACTACTCTTTATAGTGCAATTAAGTTTTTAAATAAAAAGTTAGCTAAGTCTGAGTCCAAGGTCGAGACCCTGGTTGAGGAAGTTAAACTCCTCAAACACGAGGTCTCTCTAACCTCTTCGACTACTCGAGTTCAAGAGAAGGACTCAACTCGAGTTGAAAAACTCGAAGTTGAGAACTCACTCTTGAAAAGTCAAGTCGAAGATCTTAGGAATACATTGGAAAGGTTTACTTTGGGATCCAAAGGACTTGACCTCCTACTTGGATCGCAAAGGGCCGTGTACAACAAGGCCGGGCTAGGGTTTAGCTCAAACACGACCAATAAGTCGTATATGTCAATCGTAAGTAGACATAGAAAACGTGTCCAAGCATGGGTCCCTAAGACCACCTTGATTTCAAACTTAGGATCAAACCAGTACTGGGTTCCCAAGGACTAAATCCACTATGTGGAGAGACCGAATCGATTCAACGGTCCAGGGGGAGCTAGTACGAAATTTGTTTGTGTTTTAACTTAGAAATTGCATGCTTAGGTTTTTATTTAGTTTGATTTTCCTTTTTAGAATGGTTAGATAGGACTATAACTCGTCAATACTTGATAACATAGTACCAGGACGCGGCGAGATGATAGTACGCTAGGAAAGCAGAGTCTTGTGTATTCGGGCTAGATAAGGCGTATCTAGTTCGGTGCACTTGACCGAGCAGAACTAGCTGAAGCTACCTCGCCGTATCCTAGACTAGTTAGACCAGGAAGTGGTCTTAGGTGAGTCAAGTCTCTATTTTCTTGAAAATGGCTTTGTCTAAGGAAGTGGTCGTTGTTCCGATCAAAGAAGGCCTCTGTGCCTCGCCACGACCTGGAAGCCATGATCTTGAAAAGGTGACTTGATGAGCCTAAGGTCAAATCCGAATCTAACGCAAGGTTGACAAGTATTTAAGTCATTAAACTTAATTCAACTAAAAAATTGGAAGTCATCTCACAAGAACATATAGGATTAACATGTTTGATCATATAGACATGGGTGAATTGATTTAGGTTAATAATCTTCAACCAATTTTTAATAAATCCAATATCCGATCCAACTACCTTGCGTGTAGGATCAATGGATGTTGGATGCTGGTTGCTCGAGCACATGACGGGATCAACTCAAGTTTTGAGCTTCGATTCAAACGACAAGGATCGGTAGCCTTCGGAAATAACGGCAAGCTCAAAATCATCGGATCAGGTGATATTGAGCTCAATTCAAATTTTGTTATTCAAAATGTTTTATTAGTAGAAAATTTTCAATATAATTTACTTAGTGTAAGCCAATTGTGTGATAATAACTATAAGGTCATATTTCTAGAAAATGAATGCGTAATTAATACAAAGCGAAACCTCTAAAACAATTCTTAAAGGGACTAGAAATAACAACATTTACACTATCAACTTAACTAACTCCTCAACTAAGTGTCTTATGACACGGCAAGAGGAATCGTGGTTGTGGCACCGACGACTCGGTCACTCACCCAAGACTCATCCACAAGATGAGTCGAGTGATTTAAGTCGGAGGTTTGCCTAACCTCAACAACTTGGATAATAAAATATGTAATGCTTGTCAACAAGTTAAACAATCTAGGACACAACATCAACTAACTAGTCAAGAACGAACCAAAAGTGTGCTTGAGCTCCAACACATGGATCTATTTGATTCACAAGGAGCTAAGTCACTTAACGGAAGTAAATTCTGCTTAGTCATAATTGATGACTATTCTAGATTTACTTGGGTTAGGTTCATCAAACACAAAAATGATACCCTAGATCAATTAATCAATCTATTTAAGTTAATAGAAAATCAACAAAGCATTAAAATCAAAAGGCTTAGGACTGATCATAGTGGTGAATTCGAAAACCATAGGTTTCTGAGTGCAGAACCTAAATGGATACCACCACGAGTTCTCTTGCCCTAGAACTCCACAACAAAATGGCCTAGTAGAAGCAAAAAATAGAACCCTACAAGAAGCCGCTAGGACAATGTTAAATGAGTATAACCTACCCGATAGGTTTTGGCGGAAGTCGTAGTCGACATGCTATGTCCAAAATAGAATCCTTATGGTAAAGAGGCACCTTAAGACCTCATACGAGATTTATCACGATAAAATACCTAACATCAAGTACTTTAGGGTATTTGGATGTAAGGTACATATCCTAAACACTAAGGATTACCTAGGGAAATTTACATCCAAAATCACGACCGGAATCTTTCTAGGATACTCGACTACAAGCAGAGCTTATAGAGTATATAACCACGACACCCTTAGAGTCGAGGAGACTATCAATGTAGTATTTGATGAAGGACACGAACCTACAAAACCCCCGGCAACCCCAATTAGCGAGCCGACTCATACTAGACCTAACTCTGATCCGGAGATCAGGTCTAGTGTTAATCCTAACCTAAGTCAACCAAGTCACTCTATCTACCAAGTGATAGATGACTCCAACCAAGCTAGAACTCAAACAAGCCATCCTATGGATCAAGTTGTAGACTCAAACCCAAATCCAACTAGGACACACACGAATCATCCTATAGACCCAGTGATAGGTGATCCAAGTCTCTGAGTTCGAACTAGAGCCTTATACAGAAACCTTCGTCTCATCTCTTTGATTTCTAAAATTGAACCCACAACTATTGACCAAGCTCTTCTTGATCCCGATTGGATTATTGCAATGCAAGAAGAGTTGGCTCAATTCACTAGGAACGGAGTATGGGAATTAGTACCACCACCTAAAGATAAAACAATCATTGGAACAAGGTGGGTGTTTAGAAATAAACTTGATGATAAAGGTGAAGTAGTTAGAAATAAAGCTAGACTAGTCGCTAAAGGGTTTAGTCAAGTCGAAGGTTTAGATTACGACGAGACCTATGCCCCAGTAGCTAGATTATAATCCATTCAATTGCTATTAGCATATGCAGCACATCGAGGATTTAAGTTGTTTCAAATGGATGTGAAATATGCATTCTTAAATGGATACATTAAAAAAAAAGTTTATGTTAGTCAACCCCCCGGTTTCGAAAGTTTAGACAAACCCGATCATGTCCTTAGGTTAAAAAAAGCTCTTTATGGACTTAAACAAGCTCCTCAAGCTTGGTACAAGAGACTTTCGATTTATCTTAAGTCCAAAGATTTTAACCAAGGTGTAGTTGACCCAACCCTTTTCGTAAAAACCTTAGGTAAAGACATATTCATAGCCCAAATCTATGTAGATGATATTATTTTCGGAACCACCAACTCAATCCTACTAAATGAGTTCATTTCACTTTTGGAAAGTGAATTTGAAATGAATTTAGCAGGCGAGTTAAGTATCTTCTTAGGTCTACAAATTAAATAAACTAAAGATGGAATATACCTACATCAGCGCAAATATACTAGGGAATTAATTAAACACTTTGGAATGCAAGGCGCTAAAATTATTAATACCCCAATGGCAACTAATGTTAATATAGAAGAAGATTTAATCGGAAACTCAATTGATTTAAAATACTATAGGAGCATAATAGGGAGTCTCCTTTACTTAGCTATGGCCAGGCGATATCCTATTTGCGATGTAAGTATGTGCATGAGTTTCCAAACTGTGCCAAAGAGTCTCACCTAACTCTAGTCAAGCGTATCCTTAGATATCTAAAGGGTACACTTAATGTCGGTATTTGGTACCCTAGATCTACCGAGTTTGAACTAATCGGCTACTCTGATTTGGACTATGCGGTAGTAAGCTCGATAGAAAGAGCAGTGGTTGTTGTCAACTACCGGCTCGAGTCTAGTGAGTTAGTGCGATGGAAGCAACACTACGTTGCCTTATCTACCACCGAAGCCGAATACATCGCGATGGGTGAGTGTGTCACTCAGCTTCTTTGGATGAAGCACACTCTCTGCGATTTCAAGTTAGACTTTATGAACACAAAACTTCACGTAGATAACATTAGTTCAATTAATCTTACTAAGAATCCAATATGTCACTCTAGGACCAAACATATAGAGGTCAAACACCATTTCATTCGAGAACATGTGGCCAACGGAGCCATACAACTCGAATACGTCGAATCAAAGTCTAACTTAGCAGACCTATTTACTAAACCCCTACCCAAAGCCGAATTTAGTCTATTAAGACGAAAATTGGGCATGTGCATAGTAGAATAGGAACTTGCAAATTATATTTTCTTACTACTATTTCTTAAATTTTCATTTTTATGGAACTAGCATAGGACATACCTTAGATATCATGCACCTATAGATTTAAGGAGCCAATACATCTCACAACACATAGGACTAATGTGTTTGTGTACTTAGCCACGTAGATGGGCGTGAGATGTTAGGACCTTACTCCTGGTTCCAGATGTAGAGCTAGTGCATTGCTATGAACCACGGAGTATAATCATACATACTAACCGACTCTAACCAGGACTGGTTGATCTTTCATATCAATCAAGCCAAATATGAGTCGAACATTTTATAGATGAACTTATTTTCAGTATATTATTTTCAAAATAATGTGGAATATTCTTGGACTTTATATTTAACACTTATTTTTGTTTTCCACACACACCCTCACTCTTTTCGATATATGGCAAAAGGGGGAGAAAAAGGCCAAAGTTAAGGGGTCAAAATTTTTTTTATAACTTAATTCTTACTTTATATTTAAACCAAAAGTTAACTTTAGGTTTTGAAAACTTATTAAGACCAAGTTAAGATAATTCTTAACTTAAACTTATTTGTGCCATCAACGTTTTACTCATTTTTAATGTTTTACTTAAGGGGGAGAAAGGGCCAAGTTAAGAAGAACTCTTAACTTAAACGTTTTACTAAGGCAAACTTTAAGTAATGTTAAGAAACCCTCAAAGGGGGAGGATTAAGGTCTTTCCTCAAGACTCACCCTCGGTCAAGGGGGAGGTTTCCTCAAGGGGGAATGCTTGAAGAAAATCCTTACTACTCCTACTTAATCTTCTTTATTTTGTTGTTGTTTGTTTCTAATACACATTATTCTTCATGCTTGCTATTTACTTAACTTTGTATGTGGGTTTGCCATAAATCAAAAAGGGGGAGATTGTTGGTGCAGTAGGTACCTAAGTCGAACCTGAGTTTTGATTATAGCAAACGATACAAAGTTAAACTTATGTCGTTATCTCACGAGCTGAATCGAGTGTACAGAAGATTGCTAAAGCTGGAGCTGAAGGCTAGCGACACCCGGAAGAAGTTGGGTGGTCGGGCGACACTCGAGTGACTTCGAAGAGAGCCGAAGGAATCGAGTGGAAGGCCGGAAGCAAAAGCGACATGGTAAGTATCGAGGTAAGCTCGTGTGTGCGAGCGTAAGTGAGGTCGTATCCTCCTTACGGGGATGGTCTTAAGCGTAGATCCGACCAAAGACATCCCATCGATGGTCTAGGTCAAGATCGGATGGTCGAAGGCCGTCGAAATAATGTTTTCCTTGATCTAACTTTGCCTTGCAGCTAGCATCAGTCGACTGCCATCTTGGAGGACTCGACTGCCCTTCATCAGTCCACTCTCACATCGGCCGATCGATGCTACCATCATCGATCGATGATGGCCATCACCGATCGATGGTCAATGATCAGCTTCGAGGAGTCAAGGCTTATCACCCCATTTCAAGGAGGTTTTGTGTCCATTTGTGATTGGTTGAAGACCCATTCGATGAGGGGCTCAAAGGCTATAAAAGGAGGGCTTGTCTTAGGGTTTTTCATCAATTAAAAAGGCTTCCAAGTGCTTCCGATATGCTCCGACTCTCCGACATCCCTACGACGAAGCGCTGCCGAGACGACGACTAGAGCTTCGACCTCCAACCTTTGAAGTCGTCGGTAACGAAAGGTTAAATTGTATTTCAGTTTATTTTTTAGTAAAGCTTTCATTATAACGAGGAGAGGGGGAGTGTCCCTCTACCTCGAGCTTTTGTCATTTTGTGTATTCGTCTAACTCCTACCTCCAACGAGGAGGAGTTCTTTAGTAGTTTGCCCTCCGTACATGGTCAAGGACCACTAGGGCCTTGGAGTAGTAGCCTTCGGCTACGAACCAAGTAAAACCCTTGTGCTTATTGTCTCGCTTGTTTTGTTTTTATCTTCCGCTGTGTCTACTCACATTTTAACGAACGATTTTGAACAAAAAATTTCTATCGCTATTCACCCCCCCTCTAGCGATCCGCTCGATCCAACATCTCCTTGGTGGCCGGCGGCAACCTTTCTTCAAGGTTGGCCGGTGCTCAATTATCTACTCCTTGACCGGCGGCTATATCAAGCTCCTTGGCTTGGTGGTCGGTTCTAGATAGGAGGAGTTTTTGTTTGGTTCTTCTCTTTGTTCGGAGCGAGCAAGGAAGGGAAAAACGTGATTAGGAGGCTTCAACTCGTGGAGGATCTTCGCCCACACGATGTCCACAAGGAGGATGGGACATACGGTAGAAGACCAAGAGGTATAAAAGTTTTACAAACTTTATTCTTTATCCTCTTATGATAAGATATGCTAGCTTATGTTCTTTATGTTAGTATGTGTTGATTATACTAGTTTGCATTTGTATAATCATGGACCCCGATAAGAAACACAAAAACCGACGATCCGTTCGTCGTCTCTTCCGCGGCTAACCGACTAGAAGAGTTGATTGCTTGAACAACAAGTTTGTTCAAGCGATCGCTCGAGTCGTTGGCACGATGATGAAACGGTTGTGCTTCGGAAACTCATCCCGTCCGGATTAGTTTTAGTTGATAAAATTTTAATCTGGGGACATGGGAGGCAATGAGACTCTGACGCAACCAAGGGCACTCCCTTCATAACCTTGGCGGTGAAAGTCCAACATGGGGTTGGCATGAGAAGTCCAAGTGTGTAGCCTTGGCAATGGGAAAGTCCAAGCTTGAGTCTTGGCATTTGGTTAGCTTGATAAAGCATTGGCAAGTTCATCGTCTCATGGCTTGGGTCCTTGAGTCGGTGAAGGATGGCATTGCGGAAGCTGTGCACTTGGTGCATCCGAGGGACCGTCGGACGAGGAGCGAATGGAGTGAAGCCAAAGGAAGCAGACTTTAGGGCAAGATGCGAAGGATGACATTGTAGAAGTTATGCGCTTGGTGCATCCGAGGGGCGTAGCTGGACGAAGAGAGCTTCGGTGAGAGACTCCATGGGAGATGAGAGTTGAGCTTGGCCAAGTGGCTGAAATCGAGTGTCGGATGCTCAAACATTGGTGTTTGAGGTTTTATTCGATGGTCGGATGCTCAAACAAGTGTTTATTTAAGGTTTTATCCGACACCAGTCGACTGCTATAGATGGAGTCGACTGATCCAGGTCAAGAGAAATCGACTGGTGTTCGACTGATGAGTTTCTGGCCAATTAGTCAACTGTCAGGGTTTGACAATCGATTGATACACCATCAGTCGACTGCCAAGGGATGACAATCGACTGATGAAGGGTGTTGTGGACACAAAACCTTTTCGAGTCGACTGATTGCCTGGATCACTCGACTGATGGCTTGATCAGTCGACTGATGGGCATGATCAGTCGACTGATGGCGTATCCATTGGAACTTGTCTAGAATGGATCGAGTCATTGTGAGACAACGACTACAGCAACCGTCGACTGATGGTCAAGAACATTCGATTGATCGACACAGAATTAGCCCGAGACAAGAATAAAAGGAGGAGCTTGGGGAGGATTTCTATAACCCTTTTTAGGGAGATTTTGGAGGGGAATTGTTGCAGCATTCCAGATCTTCAAGAGCAAACCAAAGCAAGCAACAAGAAAGTGATCAAAGCAAAGTGTTGTAAAGTTTTCTTTACTTATATTCATATTGTCTTTGTATTTTGGCTTGTACTTTTGTATTACTATTGTAATTTATTGTACGAGTTTCTCCACCTCTGACTTATTGTCGAGAAAGAGTTTGAGTAGTGGTGTGATCATCACTCGAGCTCGTTGAGCTCACCCCGTGGAGTAGGAACCCTAAGGTTCCGAACCACGTACATCGTGTTGTTCTTGTGCTTGTGTATTTGACTTTACATTCACATTTGTATATTGTATTTCCACTGTGTATATTAATCAAATTGTAGAGATGAACGAACGATTCCCATCGAGCACAAGTTTGGGCTATTCACCCCCTCTAGCCGGCCATCGATCCTCCAACACTATGACCCCTCTAGAGCCAAAGCATCCCGTCTTCAAAATCCAGTCTTTCGATATATCCACCGATTTATGGCTAGTACTATTTTTGGTAGAGGAGAGAGTGATGGTGTGGTGAGATCTAGTGAATTATTGTGTTTATGGAGAATGTTAGAAGGTAATAATTTAGTGGATGTGGGTTCACATTTTATTCGACATTTAGTTAACGTAGGTAAGGCACCCAAGGGAGGGATTATTTTTGAGGGTTTGCTTACCCATATTTGTGATACTATGGGGTACAATTATGGGAATTTGGGTAGAGTAGAAGGGAGTCCTAGCCTAGACTTAGGGGTATGCATGGCGACGAAGATGATTATAAGGGAAGGTAATTATTTTTTGCTTTGTAAGGAAGAACATGACACCCCTTAGGCTCCCTAATCCTGATTGTACCACCATCACAAACTGCGCAAACTAGCGATTGGATAGGATAGTGGAGTCCCCACAACAAGAGGGGCCTTCAATCCACGCACCTTGTTCACCACCTTCTCCACCTTCACCTCATGCACCTATAGATCCACCTAGCCATTGGAGTCAACCCACCATGAGATTTGAAAGGCCACACCCAAATCCCAAACCTGCACCACATTCTTTTGCTTTTTTTTTTAGCATGATGCAGGTCAATTTACATTTGATTTCTCAGAGTTCCAATCCCACCTTGAGGATAGCTACACAGAGCAGCAGACACATGGGCGGTGATGGGGTGAGCAGCGGACCTTCACTCAGGCAGAGTTCTAGGGTATGAGGGAGCACTTTTAGAGTGTGGACCAGTTCTATTGTCATGCTCAGTAGTACTTTCAAGAGGAGACCGAGTACTTCCGGGAGATGCAACAATTTATGAGAAATGCACACTTACAATGGCCATGCGAGGAGGACCACCGAGTGGCAACAGATTCCACTAGCCAACAAGTTGATGAGCTATGTTCATAGCACCACCGGTTAAGCTCCTGTTTCCCCGATGAGTCAGAGATGAGGAGACTTCCCCAATTCCCTCGATGACCACCATGCTAGAGGTACACTAAACTCTAAGTTTGGGGGGGGGGGGTTTGAAATTTTTTGTTATTTCACTTTTTTATTGCTTTGGTAGAGTTTAATTTATGTCTCTTAAATTTAGTAGTTTCTTTTATTTGCATTTGTTTTAGTTTTTCATGCATGTAGATGTCTTTAGATTTCTTTTAGCACTTATTTCGTTTAATCTCATAGCTTGCTTCAGTGAAGTTTTGATAAAATATATATCATAGTAATGGGTTTCCATGCCATAAATATTTTTCTTTCTTTTATCTTGTGGTATTTAAATTTGTGATGCAATAATGATTGTTCACTATTTTTCACTAGTTAGCCTCTATTTTCACAAACACTTTTTAAGAATTGCAAAAGGGATGATCTAGTACGTAATTAGTTATGATTCATCTTGACAGGTTAGTACTTTGGAATCCATAGGTGACCCTAGGTTAGCTTTTTAGTTATTAGAGATGCTCAGATTGTGAAACTGTAGGGAATCTGGATCTTGACATTCACAACATCGCGGGCGAAATACTTCGCACAACCACAGCGGAAATAAAAATACAAATCGGATCCCTCCAGAGATCCATGCAAAACATATAAATCATTTTCTTAGTTTAATCTAGATCTTATCTAGAAGAATAAATATACCTTCGATGCGAGCCCTTCAGGATCTCGCTAATCCAAGCGTTGTTGGATCTCTATACGATAAGGACAACTGTATCTCCACAGTATCCACACTGACACTCAGCAGTTTTGGAGACATGTTGTGCTAGCAACCCTAGCAAACTGCCAAGAACACTTGGAAGAAAGAAGGAGAACACTCTCTTGGCTTGCACGTCAAAAAACTTCAAGCCTTACCACAATCAACTTCACATGTCTTCATCAAGAAGACTTCTTATCTCCATCATGAATACCAAGACCCTTGGCGTTCCCTTTCATCAATGCATGAAAACCTCTCATCTCCTCATCATGAATACCAAGGCCCCTTGCATGATTAATCGCATGATGATAGATGACCCTTGGATTTTCTACATGATGAATCATCTTCCATGGTTTAACTTGAGTCTAACTCAAGTTTAACTAGCTTGAGTCTAACTCAAGTCTTAGCCATTTGCTCAATTGTTCTTTTAGTCAACTAAAAGAAATCATCTCCAAAATAGAATGTCATTTGTGTGTGACCCAATAGGCTCTTGTAACGTTAGCAATGTGTCTAAAACCCCTTTTAGATGCATAAGCAGTGAACGACATCTAACAATACATCATTGCTACCCAAGTTACAAGAAAGTCGAGATTCGACAACCTTTCCATGGATATTATTATGTATGATGGTGTCTTTCTATCCTTGATATCTTAGATCGATCAATGAGGTATAAACCGTGTCATCCCCTTATCGATCTTTATGTTTCTTGATCCCCAAGTAGACTCACTCAAACAAATGAGCTCAATATCTCATATTGACTCATTTGAGCATGACCATGCATTTTGTGGTCATACTCCATCAAGAGGCTAAAGAAATCACTCCCGTCATATGGGAGGGATAGATCTCATCTACATCACTCACATCCCTTCGCATAATTCGTTACATACTTAGCAATTGCTGTTATAGTGTACCTTGTTATGGGTGACGTTAGACGATACCAAAGTACATAACTCCTTATGTAGGGAACTATAGTGACTTCAGGTTTAAGGACTATTCATACCAATAGTCACATGAGAAAGTATATGACACTCATATAACGATCCATGACACTTTCTCATGGCGGATCAATTCAGTACATATATTCTCCAATATATATACCCATGTATCAATGTGATATCACATATCCATGACTTGTGAGATCAAGTCATTCATTGACCTATAGGCTAATCTTAATGTATCAATATATCCCTTTGTCTATTAATACAATACTTGACTAGGAATGTTTAAGTATAGTGTTCTCTACAGCTTCTCTCATAATCAATTCTACAATTTGATATACTATAGATTAGAACCTACTATTCAAGGGCATTATTATATTTATTTAGCTAGCACACGAATAAAATAAATATAATAATCAATCTTTGCCTATTATTAATGAAATATGATACATATTATCCCTAATCAATCATCTCACGATTGACACTAAGGGCTGACACTAACAGAAACCCCATTTGAAAAAAAAAGAAGAAAAAAAATGAGATGAAAAGGAAAGATGATGATATTTTGAGGAAGAAAAAGAAAGAGTTCATGAGTGAAAATGGTTAGGTACCCTTTGAGATCGAGTTAGGTTACTGGGAAAACACCTACCAATTTCTCTCGATACCGAGCATGTCTTTGAGACTTTGTGATAATTCTAGGGGATGAACCTCGCTTATGCAGGTAAGTGCCTAAAAGCTGGAAAACCTTAGGAACTCTATGGGATGACGATTTAACTTAGCTTGGAATGTGAAACCCTTGAGGAAAACTTTTTGCATTTGCATGAAAAGTTAACTTAGTGAACTTGGTGGACATACCTATTTGCTTTGATTGAAAATACTGCTTGATAGATTTTAGTTAATATGCTAGGCATTGAAATATATCCTTTTATCTAAAATTTATGATAAATTGAAGTTTACTTGAAGACAAGCAAAGATTTAAGTCTAGGAGATTTTGATGTGTGCAAATATTATAGAGTTTTAGTCATTGTTTTGACACACATCTCATAGTATTTAGTGGGTATTTTATGCATATTTACTTTAGTTTGCATTTTATTGTTACTTTCTAGTTTAGAGGTATACTCTTGTTGTTTTTCATGTATAAGATGGAGTTTCGGAGCTCAATGAAGACTTGAGCAAAGCATGAAAGATAGGGAAGCGTGCTCTGGTCGTGTTCTCAAGACACGGGCATACTTTAGGAAGAAAAGATGGAGTTTGTGCAGCTTTCTAGAAGGACACATGGTCGGTCATGTGAAATTCACACGACGATGCCTTTTCCAGATTCGAGACCAAGTGCAGTTTTTCCAAGGCAACACACGGTCATATCGCGCTGTCGTAAAACCCAAGAAATAGGTTTTCCGCACATATATGGAAAGTCAAGTTCATCCCTATATATAGGGAGGCATGCCAACCCATAAGGACGATGACTAGTGCCCTAAAAAAGTACCAGAAAGCTTGCTATTTGGGGACGAAGCAAGGAGACTCGAAGGCGATGATGGAGCTCCATCCAAAGGAAGGTCACCAAGATGCTTCTCCAACCAAAATAGGGCATATTCTCTTTCATCTTGTTTTCTCTTTAGTTGTTAACATTAAACGAACAATGTCTTGTGGTTGTTCTTCGTATTCTATGCAGTAGAACCTTTGATTCTAGGATTAGGGAGTAACTTATGTGTGTTGGACATGTTTATGCAAGTATATTCTATTTTCTTCTTATTATATTTGTATTTTATGCATTCTAGTTCTGTGATAATGATGACTTGCTATTGTTTCTACTATGCTTAGTTGATATCAATGTCAAGAGCATCTAAATTGAAACCTAGAAGAACTAAGGAGGAATCGAAAGGTTGACCTTTCTCCCAAAACCATAGATAATAGGACGTGAAAGAGGTGGATCTGAAACAAGGTTCACCTGTTCATGGGGAAAACATAGGACATCTTAGAACTCCATGAACTTATTTTATCTAGAGGTCGTGAAGTAGGAGAAATCAACTCGGAGGGGTTGTGGGACCCTGACAGGGGCAACCCGTTGATAGCAACTTCCTGAGCTCTGTGGATCCGAAATGGATGCACTAGTTGGAATAGGTAATTCTCACGTAGTACCAAAAATTCATCGGGATTAAACTTGATGATCCTCCTGCAAAATCGAAATTAGAGAACTTAGGAACATAAATTAATGACGTGTTCAACATCGCATAAGTGAAACCCAAGGCCTGGAATCTTCTTCTTAGCCTTGAGAAAAAACCATTGCCTTACTCTACATGAAACCAACTTAGAGCTTAGTCTGTAACCTAGAACTCTCAACATTTAAATTTTTTTTCAAAAAATCGGAGTTACTAAACCAACCAATAATCGAATATCAGTCCCTATGGGATCAATACTTTTTATTACTCGACAACAATCATGCACTTGCTGGGTTGAGTGCAAGGCCAATCTTCGACCTAGCGATTAGAGATTCAGTTTGTGTGCATCGAATTTTTAGCATCTTTGCCAAGGATTTGAGGGCACGTTTGTGCGCATCAAGCACTCGAGCACCTTGCATCATGTCAAGCTCTTCTTTGGCATATACTGACTTTGGCTTGTGGCAAGCACTTTAGCTAGTGCTGAGCACATGGGCTCATGCTGAGTACATCAACTGGTGCCAAGCACTTCAACAGAGCATTTCTGAGCCCTGTTAGCACTACTAAGCATTGTCGAGCACTGTCGATCGCTACCCAGCACTACTGAGGACTAGAAACTCATTCATGATCATCAGAACTCTAAATTTTGAAAACTTTATTTCTAACCTGTCTATGATACCAATGTTAGAAAATGTTCATAATTTATGGATTTTGATCGTGCAACGGAAGCATACAAAAATATATGTTATCTACGGAACCATAAACGGAATGAGTTCGTAGAATACCTCAATCGAAGATACCAAAAACTCCAGAACTACAAATTGTGATCACGAGTGACTCGTAGTTAGATGATAGTCACGAATAATGAACTATCACCAATACGTCATAATGTCTCAATCCTTAACCCGGTGATGTGTAACGGTATCTCTTGTTCTCCTCAACAAGAGATGAGAGTTCTCTATACTTTCTTGAAAGTAAATATCCCTTCTCACATGAACAATTTTCTTGCACACCTTGCACCTTTTTAACGCACACACAACACTCTTTGCTTCTCACAACCAGTATCTATTTTATATGAGAGGTTATCATGACTTGAGATAATGGGGTCACCCATTATCCCATGCTCCAACATGGACATAACCAATAATAAGAAAAATAAATAAAGCAATTCTAATAAAGGAGATTTTTACCTGGTTCAAAATCTTCAACTCCTATTCAATGACTTATAATTATTCGATGACTCACACCTCAAAATGTAGTATTTTTCTTTTCATACACATTTTAGAGGTGAAGAAATCTCTTATAAAACTTCTTGTTGGCAAAGGAGGAGAGTAACAAGTAGAACAAAAGTAATGAACAAATTATAAGCACTTGTAATAATCCATTAATTGCTCCTCCTCCCCATATTTGTAAGCCTTCAATTAGTCTTTGTTCAACCTTTATTCTGCTTCCCTAGAAAAAAAATATATAGTTGATTGTTTTATGTTTCCAGTTAACTAATCTTCTACTCATAACACCATTATTAGCTATTTCAATCAATTGAATTAGTCATCAGTTGAATATTCTTATTGAAGTCCTAAAATACCAATCATTGCATCAAAATAATTATTCCATTGTAATTGTATAATTATTTTTTTAGTCGACTCAATCTATCATGAGTTAACTTTCCTATGGAAACTTTAAGATCATCAACTATTTAAATAGAATAACCATTCTATTATAATTGAATAACTATTTATTTAGTTGACTCAACTTTCCATTAGTCAATTTCTCTCATATGAGTTGAATGATTAGTCGACTATGCCTACAGAAGCTTTGAGATCATCAACCATTTAAATAGAATAATCGTGTCGGTATAACCACATAGTTTTTTCTTTAGTCGACTAAAATTACTATCAATTGAGTACTCTCATATCAGTCAAATAATTAGTTAATTATTTTTTCAAACATAGCTGAATAGATATATCTTGTTCCCTTTTCATTTGCTTGAATTGATTGTTTAGTCGAGTCAAGTTTACTAAAAGTTGCATTCAGTCGATTGTATCATTAACTTAAATCACTTCTAATGTTTAGTGTAGGCCCAAGCCTAGTCCTACAAATAAATCTTTGTACAAGTACAATTAGGTCTCAATCTTCACACAAAATTACATGTCAAGAGAATTCTCCTCTGAGACTTTGTATGCTAAGAAGTGTTGTTCCAAATCCTTCTCGTTTGTCAAACATTTGATCACTCTTGATCTCCAAAGAATTTCATTTATCAAAAATTCATGCATCCTTGATTTATTAGGATTTCCTTTATTATACACATGTAAATCATGTCAAGCAATTTATGTTTGCACACTTGACATATTATATTAGTAGTTATAACTTCGTTCAACCTTAAATTTTCATCCAATCATAACACCTCATGCTTATGAGTATGATGTACCAACAATGTCTATAGAGGAGGAGCAAAAGGAGGAGGAAGTGGATTGTCTAGTTTTGAGAGGGTTAAATTGATTTTGGGATGACTTTAAAAGATTCATGAGGTTGGAAATTTTGTGTTTGGATGGATGGTGAAAAGGAAAATAGTTGTAAAAAGGAATTAACTTAAGCAAAAAGCACATTGACGAGAGTAGAGATTTAGTTGCACATTGAGGCACATATATAAGAACTTAGTGTTGGGTTCTAAAGTAAAATTAAATCAAAATACACAATGGAAAAAGGAATCCAATAGGATCCATGCGAACTGTAATTGATCGTTGGTTTAGAGCATTATCCATGATGCATAAATTTTTCAAAGCTGGAGAGTCAAGTCGATCTGAGCATGATCAGTATGTTCACATTTCTTTGGTATCCACACGAGCACAGTCATCGTTCATCTCACTAACACAATTGGAGAATCACGTCACCTTCACCGCAGTGCTAGCTACTATTTAAAGAAAGATCAAACCCCCAGCTTTTGGTTGACGCAATTTTACACGATCTTATCAGATAAGATCGTGTTTATTGCTTAATTCCCAAGTCATATTTAATATAACATTTTCTTTCTTTTATTTTATAAAACATGGGCATTATCCATGATCTTGTTTGAAAAATTCAAACGTATATTGGATTAATCCATTACTCCAATAAGTTCGGATCCAATTAGGTTAATCTGGTAATCCAATAAGTTTGGAATCAGATTAGATTAATCCATTAATCTAACGAGTTTAGGATGATAAATAACCCAATATCCAACATAGGATCCAATAAGATTAACTCATTAATCTTAACTTAGACCCAATGTGGGACTTTAATTGTGATCCCAACAATCTCCCACTCAAACGAAGGACCACCAAACTCCAAAATCGATGTGTTCTTTGTGCATGACCTAATAGATTCTCATAATGTTGACAGTGACTTTTAAATCTCATTTTAAAGGCACAAGCTATGAGTTGAATCTAGCAATGTATCATAGCTACCCAAGTGACGAGAATGTCGTAGATCCGACCTAACCTATCTGTTACTATTATATTGTATAACTTGCTCCTCTTGTTCATGACATCTAGATTGATTTATGAGGCATAGAATGTGTCATCCTCTCATCAATCTATGTGTTTCTTGATCTCTAAGTAGACTAACTTAACCAAATAAGCTCAATATCTCATATTGACTTATTTTAGCATGATCATGCATTTTAGTAGTCCTACTTCATCAAGGGGCCCACAGACATCACTTTCATTATATGGAAGGGATAAATTCCATCTACATCACTCATATCTCTTCACATAACTTATTGCATACCTAGTGAATGACTTTATAATTAACCTTGTTGCAGATGACATTTGTCGATACTAAAGTACACAACTCCTTATGTAGGGAATCGTAATGACTTCAAGTCAAAGGATTGTTTATACCAATAGTCACTATGAGAATGTTTATGAAACTTATATAATAATGCATAAAACAATCTCATGGTGGGTCAATCTAGTACATATTCTCTAATATATACCCATGTGTTAATTTGATATATTATATCCATGACTTGTGAAATTAACTCATCAGTTAATCGCATGCTAGTCTCAATGCATTAATATTGTCATTGTATATTAATATTTGACTAGGGATAATTAAGAGTAGCGTTTACTATAGTTTCTCATAATCAATTCAAAATTGATATGTTATAGAATAGAACCTACTACTCTAGGACATTATTATATTTATTCAACTTTGCACAGAAATAAAGCAAATATAATAAATACAAAAATGTTGCCTTTTTATTAAAATTGCTACAAAGGTCCTATATCATTCATTTCTTGATTGGCTCTTAGGGAATCTCCCACTAGCACTAGAACCAATCACTAAAGTATCTAATACCTAGTGGTTTAGTGTGACCATCATGATTCCTTTGTGCCAGAACTTTGGCCAGCGGGTCTGCAATATTATCATTTGTCGGTACTCTATGTATTTTTACATCTCCTCTATCGATAATCTCTCGAATGAAATGGAACCGCCGAATATGTATTTGGATCGCTGATGAGACATGGGTTCCTTAGCCTATGCAATAGCTCCATTGTTATCACAATAGGGGTGTATTGGGTTAGCTATGCTAGGAACCACACCAAATTCTAGAATGAACTTTTTGATCCAAACAACCTCTTTTGTTGCATTAGAAGCAGCAATATACTCATCCTCTGCAGTAGAATCAGCAACTGTGTCTTGCTTTGAACTCTTCCAACTCACAACACCACCATTTAAGCAAAACACATACCCTGACTATGATCTTAAATCATCCTTGTCAGTTTGAAAGCTTGTGTCACTATAACCCTTAACAACTAGCTCCTCATCACCTCCATATATCAAGAAATAATTATAGGATCGTACGACACACTAGAGGGGGGGGGGAATAGTGCCAAAAATCTTTTCTTTTGTTTCGACAAAACTTGTAATCAAAGTATGGTCACAGCGGAAAACAAATAAAGGAATAGAAAAATACGAACACAAGTGATTTTTACTTGGTTCATAGTCGTAAGGATGCTAATCCAAGGCCCATGCAATCCTTGATCGCTTTCGAGGGGGCAAACAACTAAAAGAGCCTCTTCCTCATTAAAGGTAAGAGACAAGACGATTACAATAGATTGAAGAAACAGTAACAACCTTATCGATCATTATACAAATTAAGTACAAAAGAATGACAAGCTCAAAAAAAATATATCGACAATTAAAGGTAAAAGAAGAAGCACGGTCAGAGTAGTGTTGTAGCATGAAGGAGCGCGGTCAAAGAACAAGAGCACTTAGGAGCAAAATGATACCTAGGGTTTATGTCTAACACTTCTTTTATAGAGCTTCCTAGGCCTTTGAGATCATCCATTTCGTCAAGATCTAGATCTAGATCTAGATCTTGATCTAGATAAACTTTATCCAAACTTCTTATCTTTGAGGTGGCAACTTGGCTCTTCATGCGCACATCAGTCGACTGCTCCTATTGCCAGTCGACTGCTACGACCAGTCGATTGTTGATTCCTTCCAGTCGACTACTCCACTTGAGTTTACATTCAATCACTTGCATCTCAAGATTAGTCCAAGACATATATAGTAATAGTGGTAATGACAGTCTTCCACTGTCCGATCTCAACTTCGGCATTCCTCTGGAACCCTTAGTTGGATTGAGACATACGGTTATCCCCATACCGAGGATGTGACCTTACCACCGCTCCTCACACAAAGCTTACCTTTCTTACCCTTGGTTTGTCTGACCTATTTCTTAGCATAGTCTTTGACCACTATTTCTCCTAGTGTCTTTGAGCTCAACTAAGACTATTCAAGTTATGCATGCTTCACGCACCATATAAGATCACATACTAACTTAACTATGAACATTTTTCATTATCAAAATTCAAGTTCGATTATCTAGTGCCCCTGCACCAACAATAATATTTAGTTCTTCTCAAGTATTTAAGAATATTCTTGACTGTTGTCCAATGACTTTCACTTGAATCTGACTGGTACTTGCTCATCATGCTTATGCATACGAGACATTAGGACTAGTATATAACATGACAAATCCAATAGCAGATGCATAAGGAATCTTATCCATGCAATCATTCTTCTCTTTAGTAGAGGGGCATTGAGCCTTGGATAGACTTACACCAAGTGACATTGACAAGAATCCTCTCTTAGAATTTTGCATGACAAAACGATTAAGCACTTTGTTAATATATGTACTCTAACTCAGGCCAAGCAATCTCTTAGATCTATCTCTATAGATCTTAATACCTAAAATATAGGCAACCCCACCTAAGTATTTCATTGAGAAATAATTTCCAAGCCAAGTATTTACAAATTGTAGGATATGGATATCATTTCCAATGAGAGGTATGCCATATACGTACAAAATGAGGAAGACAACTATGCTCCTACTAATTCTTTTGTAGACACAAGGTTCATCTTCATTCTTAATGAAGCCAAACTCTTTGATTACATCATCGAATTAAAGATTCTAGCTTCTAGAAGCTTACTTTAATCCATAAATGGAATTTTGCAACTTACATACCTTTCTAGCACTCTTTGGATAAATAAAACCCTCATGTTTTGTCATGTACACATCCTCGAACAGATTCCTATTAAGGAATATAGTTTTGACATCCATTTGTCAGATCTCATAATTATGGTAAGTTATAATAGCAAACAAGATCCGAATGAATTTAAGCATCCCAATTGATGAAAAGGTTTCATCATAGTCTATACCATGAATTTGCTTGAATCTTTTAGCTACCAGTTGCTCCTCAAAGGTATGCACATTTCCATCCATGTCAATTTTCTTCTTGAAAACCCATTTGCACTCAATGGGATTTATCTCTTTAGATGGGTCAACCAAAGTCCATACTTGGTTGACATACATGGATTCAATTTCAGATCTCATGGCCTCTAGCCATTTCTCAAAATCTAGGCTCATTATAGCTTAATGATAGGATGTAGGCTCATTTTGGTCAATAAGCATTACATCACCGTCGTCAGATAAGAGAAGAGAATATTTCTCAGGTTGACAACGTATCCTACCAGATCTATATAGAGCTTGTTCTACTCGAACAGGTTGTTGTTCTACAACTTTTGTGGTGTAACAAGTTCATGATCCACAACACCTTGTGGTACCTATTCAACTTCAATCAATGTCTTAGTGCTAATTTATGTATCTTGAATTTTTCAAGATCTACTTTTTCTCCCACTATTTCCTCTAGAAATAAATTCTCTTTATAGAAAAAAAACATTTCTGGTAATGAACACTTTGCCTTGTGTAGGATTGTAAAAGTAGTATTGCTTTGTTTTTTGGGATATCTTATAAAATAGCACTTATCTGATTTGGGCCCTACTTTGTATGAGACTTGATGTCTAATATAAGCCTCACAACCCCATATCTTCATAAAAGATATTTTGGGACTCTTCACAGTCCATATCTCATATGGTGTCTTTGTTACTGCCTTTGATGGAACGTGATTAAGTATGAAAGTAGCAGTCTCTAGAGCATGTTCCTAGAAAGAAGAAGAAAGATGTGCATGACTCATCATTGATCGTACCATATCTAACAAAGTACGATTTCTCCTTTCTGATACACTATTTCATTGGGGTGTTCCAAGCGGAGTGAGTTGGGATATAATCCCAGGCTCAACTAGATGATCTTGAAATTCTTGGCTCAGGTATTCACGATCTCGATCTGATCGAAATATTTTAATACCTTTTCCAAGTTGATTTTGTACTTCATTCTTGAATTCTTTGAATTTTTCAAAGGATTCTGACTTGTGTTTCATTAAATACACATAGTCATATCTACTAAAATCATTAGTAAAAGTAATGAAATATTGATAGCCTCCTCTAGCTATGATTTTGAGTTTTAGTCATCTTGTGTAATAGACAAGATTCACATATCTTATGTAATTCAAAATCGAATGAGTCCAAAAGTTCATCCTTATGGAGTTTTGATATGTGTTTCTCATTTATATGGTCCAAGCGATAGTGCCAAAGATAAGTTTGGTTTAAATCATCTGATTTTAACCGTTTTGTATTTATGTTATAAACTAAATTTTCAAGGTCTAAAACATAGAGCCCATTTATTAATTGTGCACTAAATAAAACATGTCATTTAAATAAATAGAATAACATTTATTCTTTATTGTAAATGTAAAACCTTTCTTGTCCAAACAAGAAATAGAAATAATGTTTCTAGTCAAAGTAGATACATTATAAAAATTCTCAAGTTCTAAAATAAACCCAGTAGGCAAACCTAAAGAATAGGATCCTATAGCTATAGTTGCAACTCTTGCATCATTGCCAACTCATAGGTCCACTTCGCCCTTTGTCAATGATCTACTCTTTCTTAGATCCTACACATTAGTACAAATGTGAGAAGCACATTAGGTATCTAATACCCATGATGAAGAAGTAGATAATTGACTAACAACAACAACAAAGCCTTATCCCACTAGGTGGGGTCGGCTATATGGATCCTTCTACGCCATTGGACTCTATCCCCTACTATATCATCATCTATATTTAAATAAATTTTATCTTGTTTTATTGTTTCTAACCAAGTCTTTTTTGGTCTTCCTCTTCCTCGTTTGATGTGTATATTTGGTATCGTTTCACATCGCCTAACTGGAGCATTTATTGGCCGTTTAAGTACATGTCCATACCACCTTAAACGTGTCTCTCGGAGCTTTCCTTCAATA
Source organism: Wurfbainia villosa (assembly GCA_025175895.1). Taxonomy (NCBI): domain Eukaryota; kingdom Viridiplantae; phylum Streptophyta; class Magnoliopsida; order Zingiberales; family Zingiberaceae; genus Wurfbainia; species Wurfbainia villosa. The sequence continues at coordinate 93,410 of JAKLTH010000241.1, read as the reverse complement.
GATGCAACACCAACTTTTTCTCTAATGCTCTCATTTCTTATTCTGTCCATCCTCGTATGTCTGCACATCCACCTTAACATCCTCATCTCTGTAACTCTCATCTTTTGCTCTTATGCTCGAGTCGTAGCCCAACATTCAGCTCCATATAATATAGCAGGTCTAATAGCCGTTTTGTAGAACTTCCCTTTATGTTTTAGAGGCACTTTACGATCACATAAAATACCCGATAATTTCCTCCATTTCAACCATCCTGCTTGTATTCTATGTAAGACATCTCTCTCAATCCCTCCATCATCTTGCAAAAATGATCCTAAATATTTAAAGCTCTCAATTCCAGACAACTCATCATCTCCTATCTTAACACTTGTCTCATTACGTCTAATATTGCTAAATTTAAATTCCATATATTCTGTCTTTCCTCTACTAAGCTTAAAACCTTTCATTTCTAGTGTTTCCCGCCAAGATTCTAGTTTAACATTTACTCCTTCACGTGTCTCATCTACTAAAATAATATCATCTGCAAACAACATGCACCACGGTAATGTGTCTTGAATGTGTCCAGTGAGTTCGTCCATGATTAGTGTAAAAAGATAGGAACTTAAAGCTGATCCTTGATGTAACCCTATTTTTATTGGAAATGCTTCAGTTAATCCACCTGAAGTCTTCACTCTGGTCGTTACTTCCATATACATATCCTTAATTAGTTCAATATATGTTACACTAACACCTCTTTTTTCTAAAATTCTCCATATTATTTCTCTTGGAACTCTATCATAAGCTTTTTCTAAATCAATGAATACCATGTGTAGATCCTGCTTTTGCTCTCTATACTTTTCAATTAGTTGTCTGAGAAGATGTATAGCTTCTATTGTCGACCTTCCTGGCATGAATCCAAATTGATTTTCGAGAACCATGGTCTCCTTCCTTAATCTTTTTTCTATTATTTTTTCCCAAAGTTTCATGGTATGACTCATTAGTTTAATACCCCTATAGTTTTCACAAGTTTGTATGTCTCCCTTATTCTTATATAAGGGAATTAGGATACTTACCCTCCATTGATCAGGCATCCTTTTTGTTTTCAATATCATGTTAAATAATTTTGTAAGTCATTCAATACCTTGTTTCCCTAGACACTTCCATAACTCTGTTGGGAGTATGAGGAATACAATCAAAGTCCCACATTGGTAAGACATGGAAAAGATCATGTGCTTATAAGAAAAAAGATATCTCCATTGGCATGAGGCCTTTTGGGTAAAGCCCAAAAACAAAACCATGAGGGCCTAGGCCCAAAGTGGACAATATCATGCCATTATGGAGATATGTGGAGCTTATAAGCACTAACAATTGGTATCAGAGCCATGGTCCATGTCAAGCCATGAACCTCGAACGAAGGAAGTTGAGCTCCCACGTCCGGATCAAGAGAACCAGACATCAGGAAGGAAGTCTAGTTGGGCCTGGGACCGAAACCGCAGAAGTCCCGTGGGTTGAAGATCGGACATCAAGCAGAGAAAATCCTTCGAGGAGGGATAGGCTTGAGGGGGGGCCCAATGTGGTCCTTCGTTTGAGGGGGGGATTGTTGGGAGTATGAGGAATACAATCAAAGTCCCACATTGGTAAGACATGGAAAAGATCATGTGCTTATAAGAAAAAAGATATCTCCATTGGCATGAGGCCTTTTGGGTAAAGCCCAAAAACAAAACCATGAGGGCCTAGGCCCAAAGTGGACAATATCATGCCATTATGGAGATATGTGGAGCTTATAAGCACTAACAAACTCTATCGGAATATCATCTGGTCCAACGGCTTTTCCATTTTGCATTCCATTTAAAGCTTGTTCTACTTCTAAAATTTGAATTCTACGATAAAAATTTAAATTTCTATACTCATTTGACCTACTTAAATTACCTAAATTAAGTTGGTCTTCTAAACCTTCATTAAAAAGTTGATAAAAATATCTCTTCCACCGCTCTTTTATTTCTTCATCATTTACTAGTACCCTATTGCATTCATCTTTAATACATCTTATTTGATTAAGATCTTTTGTCTTCCTCTCTCTCACTTTAGCTATTCTATAAATGTCTCTTTCCCCTTCTTTTGTATCTAATTTTCGATATAACTGTTCAAAAGTTTCAGTCTTAGCTTCATTCACTGCTTTCTTAGCTTCTTTCTTGGCTATTGTATATTTTTTCAAATTTTCCTCATTTTTACAAATATTTAATTTCTTATATGCTATTCGTTTTTCCTTGACTTTCTCTTGCACTTTTTCATTCCACCACCAAGATTCTTTACTTGGTGGTGCATGTCCCTTTGACTCACCGAGTACACTCTTAGCTACTATTTTCAATTTTGATACCATTTTATCCCACATCGTATTAGGGTCATCAGATATGTCATCTAATACTTGTACTCCTACCTTCTCTTTGAATATATTTAGTTTCTCATCCTTTAACTTCCACCACTTAATTCTAGGGGTCGTGTATATTTTCCTTCTATTAATACTATATTTGAGGCGTATATCCAATACTACTAACCTATGTTGAGTAGTTAAACTTTCTCCAGGAATAACCTTACAATCTTTACAAATCTTTCTATCTCTCTTCCTAACCATAAGAAAGTCAATTTGTGATTTATTATTTCCACTTTTGAACGTGACTAAGTGTTCTTCTCTTTTCTTAAAAAATGTATTAGCTAGTATAAGATCATATGCTATTGCAAAATCCAATATAGTTTTACCTTCTTCATTTCTTGTTCCAAACCCATAACCCCCATGCACCCTCTCATATTCGTCATTTTTCACTCCGACATGCCCATTTAAATCACCTCCTATTAAAATCATCTCATTTGACGGAATATTTTGTAATACTTCATCCAAGTCCTCCCAAAACCTTAATTTGGTATTTTCATCTAATCCTATTTGAGGTGCATATACACTAATTACGTTTATAGTTTCTTTCTCCACTACTATTTTGAGAGCTATAATTCTATCCCCCTTTCTAATTACTCCTACAACTTCATCCTTTAACGAACTATCAACAATAATACCCACTCCATTTCTTGTTTTACTCTTTCCTGTATACCATAACTTAAAACCCAAGTTCTCTATCATCTTTGCCTTCTCACCAGCCCATTTTGTCTCTTGTACACATACAATATTAATTTTTCTTCTAATCATCGTATCTACTATCTCCATTGTTTTACTAGTGAGGGTTCATATGTTCCATGTACCAAATCTTAGACTACTAGTTTTTCTATAATATTTGTTCTTACCCAACCTATGGTGTGAGAACTCTTGCTTATTTAACACTACACCCAAGTTCTCATGGAGATGTAGCGGTCCTTGCCGATATGTTGCAGTCGGACCCTACAATGTGAACTCTAGCATATTTTTCACTAGACCCGAGTTCTGAAAATGTAGCAGTCCTTGCCGAGACATTACAGTCGGACCCTGTAACGCGTTCCTTCCGGGGAACAACCTAGCATTAGCACAATAGTTTGATTGATCCATTCATTGAACATTTGCCTTAGTTTAACGCTGGCTGGCAACCTAACGCAACCCTCCTCCTTTATCCAGGCTTGGGACCGGCCACGACAAGGTTAACTTATCATGGGCGGAGTTAAGTAGATAATTGACTTCCATAATATAAATACCTGAGGCGGAAGTCTCACTTTCCTTCTTCTTTTTCAATTTCTCTAGGTAAATTTTACAGTTCCTCTAGTCTTACTACAATGGAAGTAGGTTCCTTCCTTAGCCAACCCTCCTTTAGGTTTCAATGCAATAGACTTTTCCTTGCCTTTGGTTTGGGTCTTACCCTTACCTTTGGGCTTGTGTTTTCCTTTGTCCTTTTGCACCATCAATATGGGTTTGGTCTTAAGATTTTGTTCAAAAGTTCTCAACATGTCCAACAACTCAGGTAAGGATTTGTTAATTTCATTCATGTTGTAATTCATGACAAATTTACTATAACTTGCAGGCAAAGATTACAAAAGTAAGTCAGTAGTCAACTCTTGCCCCAATGGAAAGCCTAGTCTATCAAGGTTCTCAATGTATCCAATCATTTTAAGAACATGAGTTCCTACAGGGCTTCCTTCTGACATCTTGCAATTACATAACACATTTGAAACCTCAAACCTCTCATGCCTTGCCTACTCTTGATATAGTCGTCTTAAATGTTCAACTATACCATAAGCATCAATGTTTTTGTGTTGCTTCTGAAGCTCAGAGTTCATGGTGGCAAGCATAAGGCATGCCACATCTAAAGCATCATCGTGATGCTTTTTATATGGATCCTTATCAATATGAGGGGCATTAGAAGAAGGTGGTTCAAGAATAGGTTGCTCTAGAATATACAGTTTCTTTTCTTGCTTAAGGGAAATTATTAAGTTTCTATACCATTCCAGAAAATTAACTCCATTGAGCTTGCCCTTCTCAATAACAGATCGCAGTGATAGGGTATTTGATGTGTTTGCAAACATGGTTATCTACAACAATAATAAATGTAGAAATAAGTATCATATTTAAAATTCACTTAATTAAATGATTCTCCCACTAAAATATAAGGTTGGATAGGAGCAAGTCATGGATGTGGGCAGACACAGTTTGCCCACACTACTAGTCCCAAACTCAATATTTTAGTGGGCCAAGATCCATATTTTGTCTTATCTTGAGTTAGCTTTGGCTAATCACCTAAGACTTGGCTATTTAGGTAGGTAACATTTACCAATTGCATCTAATACAACTCTTGGATAATTAGGTGAACAATACTATTTGTTCTTTTCCCATCTAATAGTATGCCTCTAAGGTCTGATTGTCACTTTACTTTTGCAAACATGTCTACTAACCTTAGTAAAATCATACCCAATGTTTGATAAGTTTGATATCACAATTATCCTATCATATTCTACCAAGATAAATAAAGACACTTTACTTTGGAAAATGTATCTATTATCGATAAAGGTAGTAATGAGTATCAAACTTTGGTAGCCATTTTAAATTAACTTAATCTTAGTAAAATTATTAATTTAACATGCATCATATACACATATAATCATGAAATATATCAATATACATGTCATAAGCATGACATATATCAACATATATGGAAAAAACAAAAATAACGTGACATGGTTATGGCCCCAACTATTACAAATTTCTCAAGCCAATGAGAAGATCAAAAAAGTAAAACTAAGGGAACTACATCTTCTCCAAGTGCTTCCTCAATTAACATGTGTTGTTGCTCTCCTTCTCCTCAATAATAACTCTATCATCTAGTAATATATTAGCATTATTCTAATTTGTACATTATAATAAAAGAAATCTCAAGTTACATTTGAGGGGAGTTAGATGAGAAGAGAAATTTTACAACTTGAATTATGGAGAAAAGGCATGACACGCAGGCTGTATTAATTTTTACAACACTCCTGGCGAGGTTCCAACCAATGATTAATTAGAGTCCTCATGGATCCTGTTGGGTTCACTTTTCCATTGTATATTTTGATTTAATTTCTCTTTAGAATCTTGTTGAGTTCCTTGATGCATAAAATTTTCAAAGTTGGAGAGTCAAGTCGATCAGAGCACGATCAGTACATTCAAACTTCTTTGTTATCCATACGAGCACAACCGTTGTTCGTCTCACGAACACAATTGGAGAATCACATTACCCTCACCATAGTGCTAGCTACTATTTAAAGAAAAATCAAAAGACCCAGCTTTTGGTTGACGCAATCTTACACGATTTTATTAGATAAGATTGTGTTTATTGCTTAATCCCCAAGAAATATCTAATATGACATTTTTTTCTTTTATTTTATAAAACATGGGCATCATACGTGGTCTTGTTTTAAAAACTCAAATGTATATTGGATCCAATTAGATTAATCTAGTAATCCAATAAGTTTGAAATCTGATTAGATTAACCTATTAATCTAACGAGTTTAGGATCCAATAATATTAACTCATTAATCTTAATTAACTTAGACCCAATATGAGACTTCGATTGTGATTCCAACATTTAGAAATGATAAAAAAAAACTACAATTTAGGTTTTTCTTGTTGAATTCATATTATTTTAAGAATATAAACGTGTCCCTTTGGTCAGCTAATTATGGTGTTGATGATATCAAAAAAAATTACCAGTTGACTATGTGAATAAATGAGAATATAGAAGGAGAAATTTTAATGGAAAAGATAGTGATGAAGGAGAATTATGACATTTGGACAATGTTAATGATTAATGATAAATATTCAATGATACTGCTTGAATTGACCTAAGATTAATGATGACTCTTCTGCAGGGAGTTGCTTCGGAGGCTCATTGGCTCCCATGTCCCCGGATTAAAATTTTCACTAATGAAAGAATTAATCCGAATGGGATGAGCTTCCTTAGCACAACCATTTCGTCGTCGTGCTAACAACTTGAGTGGTCGCTTGAACAAACTAGTTGTTCAAGCAACACAACTCTTCTAGTTGGTTAGCCGTGGAAGAGATGACGGACGAATCGCCGGTTTTTGTGTTTGTCTTCGGGGTCCATGATTATACAATATATTTACTAATTTACACATGCATAATCAAAACATAAAAGAACAAGCTCAGATCTGTAAATAAAGTTAAAATAACCTTATACCTCACGATCTTCTACCGTATGTCCTATCCTTCTCGTGGACGACGTGTGGACGAAGATCCTCCACGAGTAGAAGCCTTCTAGATCGCTTTCTTCTCTACCTTGTCCGCTGCGAACAAAGAGAAGAACTTACAAATACTTATCCTTTCTAGAGCCGACCACCAAATTAGGGAATTTGGTGCAACCGCCGGCCAAGGATCAAATGGATGATGTGCCGGCCACCAAATGAAGGAGAACCGCTAGCCACCTTGGAGAATAGGGAGGAGTATGAGAACCGGCCACCAATGGGAGGAGAACCGCCGGCCAAGGAAGAAGGGAGAGGCCTCTAGGATGGGCGCCGGCCAAGGAATGATCAAAGGAGATGGGCGCCGGCAATCAACAAGAAGGTTGAAGGTTGCCGCCCACTTTGCTTCAAACCCTAGCTGCCCAAAAAACCCTAGCCGGCCAAAACCCTAACTCCAATTCGAAATCAATAATTCAATCCCGCCCAAACCTAAGCCCCCTATTTATAGAATTGGACTTAAGCCTCCTTTAATCTCCACCGTCGGATCTAGGGATTTAATCTCCACCGTCGGATCTAGTGTTTTATCCCAACCGTCGGATCTAGGGTTTCATCCCAACCGTCGGATCTAGGATTTCATCCCAACCGTCGGATCTAGGATTTCATCCCAACCGTCGGATCTAGGGTTTTATCCCAACCGTCGGATCTAGGGATTTAATCCTAATCGTCGATTCTAGGGTTTCATCCTAACCATCGGATCTTAGGGATTTAATCCCAACCGTTGGTTCTAGGTTTTGTTTTACATTGTTGGATCTAGACTTCACAAGGATTATATTAGGCTACGATAGGGACCATAAGGAGGAGTTGGGTCTTGGCCACCCGATGGATCAGAACCACACTAACTTGATCCATCAATGATGTTCCATTCCACTAGAGGATCATCATTGAACTACCTCACCAACCCCCATAAATTAATATGGGCTCCATATATTATTCATACATTAATCTCCCCGTGTTTAAGATATCGAATGTCCGTCAATTAATTGATTTACTGACCATCAATTAATTAACATCTAATTCCTCGAGTAGTACCACTCAACCTTATCATCATGTTGACTAAGTCAACCAGCTGGGTTTACATGATGAATCTTATGAGCTCCTCAAGGGGACATCATCAACCTAATATATAGGACACAGTTTCCTCCTATAATCAACGACACACCATGTAAATAATATTATTTCCCAACTTACCGGGCATATTGATTTAATCCATCTAAATCTCACCCTCTGGTAAATCAAAGAAATAAATACTAAGTACATGTGCCCGTTATTATATCGGGATTAAGAGCATGTACAACATAATATCCGAGGTCCGATTCAATTATGCAGTCAGCAATAAATTGAATCACCTCTATGTCGGTCCTGCTCAATACACCTAAATGTACTAGTGTAACTCTATGTTCAAGATAAAACAATACCAACCTACACTACAACCATGCCAATGGTTTATCCAAAACCATCTTGGTTGTGAGCCTCTACTTATATTTTACAAGGAACTGATAACATGATCTTCTGTGTCACACCAAGCACCATGTTATCTACAATGTAAAATATTAGACAATATGCACACATATAAATATATAAAGTGCAAACAATGATCATGTGATTCTTATTTCAAAATAAAATGTTCATACAAGAAGAGCTAGGCTTTCAGTATACATTCTAACAATCTCCCACTTATACTAAAAGACTATGCCGTCATCACACTGCCATACATCTGATCCCCATGTCCTCCACATGCCTATCAAACGCTTTCGCTGGAAGGGCCTTAGTGAATGGATCCGCCAGGTTATCCTCTGATGCAATCTTGGCGACATCAACTTCTCCTCGCTTTACGATCTCTCGTATAAGGTGGTATTTGCGCTCTATGTGTTTACTCGCCTTGTGAGCTCGTGGTTCCTTCGAGTTTGCAACTGCACCACTGTTATCACAATAAATTGTGATAGTTCTGGGCAAACCAGGAATCACATCCAAGTCCATCAAGAAGTTCCTGAGCCATACAGCTTCCTTGGCTGCCTCAGAGGATGTCACATACTCAGCTTCCATGGTAGAGTCCGCCACGCATTTCTGCTTGACACTCCTCCATACTATGGCTCCACCTCCAAAAGTAAACACAAACCCCGAGGTAGACTTACTCTTGTCCCTATCTGATTGGAAATCCGAATCATAACCCAGTGACTAATTGATCCGCCAGAAACCAAAGATATAATCCCTAGTCCTTCTGGTACTTCAATATATGCTTTACCGCATCCAATGTCCCCTGCCCAGATTACTCGATATCGCTAACCATGCCCACGACAAAGCAGAGATATCCGGTCTCGTGACATAGCATAGCATACATAAGGCTTCCTATCACAACCATAAGGAACCGCCTTCATGTCCTCTATCTCCTTTGATGTTTTGGGACACATCTCTTTAGATAAAGGAACTCCATGCCTAAAAGGTAGAAAACCTTTCTTGAGTTCATGCAAAATGAGCAAGGATAGTGTCAATGTATGAAGCTTGAGACAAGCACAACATCCTTTTCTTGCGATCCCTTATAACTTTGATCCCAAGGATGTGTCCCACTTCTCCCAAGTCCTTCATATCAAACTGTTTGGACAACCATACCCTTACGCTTGATAACACTTTGATATTGTTGCCAACTAACAAAATGTCATCTACGATAGTACAAGAAACACCACTACGCTTCTCACATCTCTTGTATACACAAGGCTCATCCGACTTTGAATAAATCCATATGACTGGATTACCTCATCAAAGCGGATGTTCCAAGATCTAGAAGCTTGCTTCAATCCATAAATGGACCGATTAAGCTTACATACAAGATGCTCTTTGCCTTTAGCAATGAATCCTCCGTTGCCGTGATATAGATGTTCTCCTCAAGACTTCAAGGAAAGTTGTCTTGACATCCATCCGCCAAATCTCATAATCCATATGAGCACTATAGATAAGAGAATCCGGATAGACTTAAGCATAGCTATGACAAAAGGTCTCCTCATAATCGATACCCTCTTCCGAGTATACCCTTTCACAACAAGCCTAGCTTTGAAGGTCTCAACCTTCCCATCTACTCTCTTTCTCTTGTAGATCCACTTGCATCCAATGGTTTTTACACCATCGGGTGGCTCTACTAGCTCCAGACTGATTAGAATCCATAGATTCTATCTCAATTTATCGCCTTTGCCAAGATGCGATCTGTCTTGGATTGCCTCATCATATGTCCAGGGATCAGGTTCATGTTCACCAGGGACTAAGTCCGAAGACTCCCCCAAAAACATGAATCTATCGGGTTGTCTAACAACCCTCCCACTACGACGAGGTGCCTCCTGTGTATGCTCTGTGACACGCGGTGCAGTGACTTGTGGTGTCTCCTCTTGTACCGGTGGTACTGAAGTCGGGACTTCCCCTGCCAACTCCTCAAGAACAATCCTACTCTTGTGGTTCATTACATAATCCTCCTCTAGAAATCTGGCATTCGTGCTAACGATCACCCTCTGATCTGTAAGATTATAAAACAAACCGACTTCGCTCTTTAGGGTAGCCAACAAACATGCACACTTCTGTACGAGGTTCCAACTTACCAGCATCAGCTTTCAGCACATGTGCTGGACTCCCCCATATCCGAATATGTCTCAGACTAGGCTTTCGCCCAGTCCACAATTCTACAGGGGTAGAAGGTACTGATTTAGATGGAACCAAGTTCAGAGTGTACATTGTCGTATCCAGTGCATACCCCCAGAACGAAACAGGTAACTCAGAATAACTCATCATCGATCTGACCATCTCCATAAGAGTCCTATTCCTTCGCTCCGCTACACCATTCTGCTGGGGTGTGCCAGGTGCAGACAATTGGGATTGAATCCCAGCCTCTGATAAGTAACTCCTAAACTCTCCCAAGAGGTACTCGCCACCACGATCAGATCGTAATGTCTTGATACTTTTACCTTGACGGTTCTCCACATCAGCCTTGAATTCTTTGAACTTGTCAAAGCATTCAGACTTGCGGCGCATCAAGTAAATGTATCCATACCTTGAATAATCATCTATAAAAGAGACGAAGTATTCAAAGCCACCTCTTGCCTGGATAGACATAGGACCGCACAAATCAGAATGAACCAATTCTAGCACATCTTTGGCTCTATACCCCTTGGCCTTAAAAGACCTCTTGGTCATTTTACCTTCCAAGCAAGATTCGCAGGTTGGGAGATCCTCCACCACTAATGAACCCAAAGGTCCATCAGCTATCAACCTTTGAATTCTGCTTAGGTTAATATGACCAAGCCTTAGATGCCAAAGATATGTTTGGTTCATTTGCGAAGGTTCTTTTCTCTTATTAGACTTAGAAGATGAGTTATTGATTTATATATGCATCGTGGGAGTTTTTGGTTCAAGAGTATATAAATTGCCAACTAATGTACCAGAATAGATAATCTCCCTGTTCCTTTTTATAACCACTTTGTCATTAAAAGAAATAGAATACCCATCCAAAAACAATTTAGAAACTGAAATTAAATTCTTTCTAAAAGTAGGTACATAAAGACAATTTATCAAAACCAAAACTTTATTCCTATCAAAAGATAAATAAACGTCTCCCACTGCAATAGCCGCCACCTTTGAAGCATTGCCCATGAAGACGGTAATCTCTCCCTCAGCTAGTCGTCGGGTTTTCTGGAACCCCTGCAAAGTATTGCAGACATGATCAGTGGCTCCTGTATCTACACACCAGGCACTGGTAGATAACACCGCTAAATATGTTTCAACAACTAAACAAGAAGATATACCTTTGTTCTTTCGGCGAGGACAGTCCGCCTTTCCAATGCCTTCTTGCAAGTGAAGCACTTGCCTTCGGCTTCTTCACTCCGCCGAGGTCCCACTACCACTTTCTTCGCTCCACCTTGTTTCTTCTTCTTCTTACCTTCTGCTTAGAGGAAGAAACCTTCCGAGCGACCATGGCTTGAGCACTGACGAAAAAGCCCTCCGCCACCGAGTTCTCACGAAGCTCCGCCAACAAATACAACCTTTGTTCATATTGTAGTTGAGGCGAATCGCCAAAACTCCTAGACAGAGATCGAGAATGATATCGACTGGTTTCTCATCGATCTCAGCTCCGAACACTTCCATCTCATTAAGATGAGCCATCATCTTGAGAACATGATCCCTAACGGGTGTTCCCTCGATCATGGTGGTCGTCATCAAGTTTCTCATCGCCTCCTGTCTAGCCGCCCTACTCTGATGTCCGAAAAGTTCCTTGAGATTGAACATCATGTCATAAGCTGTGGCCATGGCCTGATGCTGATGTTGCAGCATATTTGACATAGATGCCAAAATGTAACACCGCGTCATCTCATCCGCCTTGACCCATTTCTTATAACGCTCTTTCTCCTTTTCATCGAGTCATCGGGCTTAGGAGGATAGACCTCAAAAAGTACAAATTTGTACTCCTCCGCAGTTAAGACAATATCTAGGTTTCTTTTCCAATCAATGTAGTTTGGATCAGTAAGTTTGTTTTCTTTTAAAATCACAGCAAGTGGGTTGAAAGCCATTTGAAAATCCTAAAATTCACAATGATCAAAATATTAGATTTCAAATATTATTGATTCCTCAAAACACCGAGAATTTCGTATGCCACTCTATGTGGACGTATACGAATTCTACATTTGTAAGAGGAGGTTTTACCCATTAATTTTATTATCTTTTCAACCTTACTTTTTGACAAATAAAATTAATAGTTGGTTCCTCTTTGGCCCTACAAATAAAAGCAGTGACTCCGATGGGGAGGATACTTTTATTTGCATCTAAGTGTGCACCATTACACGATACTAAGGGAATTATTTTGGATTATGTGCCTTACCTCTGTGGAAGTACACATGCTCTTAGATAATTTCCTATAACCATTATTTGACCTAGTGATCCGCAAACAAACCCGTCCTCGGGGAGGAAGGCACTCAGAGCCGACACACAAGTTTGTTGCATCACACGTCAAATTGTAATGGAGGTCGCGGGAATTAATTAAAATGTCCCTCTCCCACTTAGTAAATTGCAAATGAGGAATTTTAAATCATACACAACATGCATATAAAACAAATAAGAAATAAATATGGAAAAAATAGAATTTTTCCAACTATTATGGCATTGTCCTCCAATATGCATCCCGTCGTGTCGCCACCTCGTCCGCTCCATCTTTTCCCATGCACAAGTCACCAAAGAGATCCAAGCCGAGATAAAACTATTTTAATTTACATCCATCGATCCTATACTCCACGAAGGAGTGTACAAATAATCTAGATCGAAAGTAAACTAAAATCAGCTAAACAATGCCGTATTTAATTACAAAAATTAAATACTAATCTAGCCTCGTCAACCCCGAGGATTCAAATAATAAATTTTTACACACATCCATTCACATACACACACATGGCCATAATAGTTGGATCTTACGCCTGCAACCAAAGAGTTAAACTACGCATATCTTACTATTATCCGGCACATATAATATATGAAAAATGCATAAAAAAATTAACCGAATCCTAAACACACAAAATCGGAAACCGTGGCTCTGATACCACTTGCAGGGAGTTGCTTCGGAGGCTCATTGGCTCCCATGTCCCCGGATTAAAATTTTCACTAATGAAAGAATTAATCCGGATGGGATGAGCTTCCTTAGCACAACCATTTTCGCCGTCGCTAACAACTTGAGTGGTCGCTTGAACAAACTAGTTGTTCAAGCAACACAACTCTTCTAGTTGGTTAGCCGCGGAAGAGACGACGGACGGATCGCCGGTTTTTGTGTTTGTCTTCGGGGTCCATGATTATACAATATATTTACTAATTTACACATGCATAATCAAAACATAAAAGAACAAGCTCAGATCTGTAAATAAAGTTAAAATAACCTTATACCTCACGATCTTCTACCGTATGTCCTATCCTTCTCGTGGACGACGTGTGGACGAAAATCCTCCACGAGTAGAAGCCTTCTAGATCGCTTTCTTCTCTACCTTGTCCGCTGCGAACAAAGAGAAGAACTTACAAATACCTATCCTTTCTAGAGCCGACCACCAAATTAGGGAATTTGGTGCAACCGCCAAGGATCAAATGGATGATGCGCTGCCACCAAAATGAAGGAGAACCACCGGCCACCTTGGAGAATAGGAGGAGGATGAGAACCGCCACCAATGGGAGGAGAACCACGCCAAGGAAGAAGGAGAGGCCTCTAGGATGGGCGCCGCCAAGGAATGATCAAAGGAGATGGGCGCCGGCAATCAACAAGAAGGATGAAGGTTGCCACCCACTTTGCTTCAAACAAAAACCCTAGCCGCCCAAAACCCTAACTCGAATTCGAAATCAATAATTCAATCCCGCCCAAACCTAAGCCCCCTATTTATAGAATTGGGCTTAAGCCTCCTTTAATCTCCACCGTCGGATCTAGGGATTTAATCTCCACCGCTGATCTAGGGTTTTATCCCAACCGGTCGGATCTAGGGTTTCATCCCAACCGCTTAATCTAGGATTTCATCCCAACCGTCGGATCTAGGATTTCATCCCAACCGTCGATCTAGGGTTTTATCCCAACCACGATCTAGGATTTAATCCTAATCGCCGATTCTAGGGTTTCATCCTAACCATCGGATCTTAGGATTTAATCCCAACCGCTGGTTCTAGGTTTTGTTTTACATTGTTGGATCTAGACTTCACAATGTTTATATTAGGATTCGATAGGGACAATAAGGATGAGTTGGGTCTTGGCCACCCGATGGATCGGAACCACACAAACTTGATCCATCAATGATGTTCCATTCCACTAGAGGATCATCATTGAACTACCTCACCAACCCCCATAAATTAATATGGGCTCCATATATTATTCGTACATTAATCTCCCCGTGTTTAAGATATCGAATGTCCGTCAATTAATTGATTTACTGACCATCAATTAATTAACATCTAATTCCTCGAGTAGTACCACTCAACCTTATCATCATGTTGACTAAGTCACCCAGCTGGGTTTACATGATGAACCTTATGAGCTCCTCAAGGGGACATCATCAACCTAATATATAGGACACGGTTTCCTCCTATAATCAACGACACACCATGTAAATAATATCATTTCCCAACTTACCGGGCATATTGATTTAATCCATCTAAATCTCACCCTCTGGTAAATCAAAGAAATAAATACTAAGTACATGTGCCCGTTATTATATCGGGATTAAGAGCATGTACAACATAATGTCCGAGGTCCGATTCAATTATGCAGTCAGCAATAAATTGAATCACCTCTATGTCGGTCCTGCTCAATACACCTAAGTGTACTAGTGTAACTCTATGTTCAAGATAAAACAATACCAAGCTACACTACAACCATGCCAATGGTTTGTCCAAAACCATCTTGGTTGTGAGCCTCTACTTATATTTTACAAGGAACTGATAACATGATCTTCTGTGCCACACCAAGCACCATGTTATCTACAATGTAAAATATTAGACAATATGCACACATATAAATATATAAAGTGCAAACAATGATCATGTGATTCTTATTTCAAAATAAAATGTTCATACAAGAAGAGCTAGGCTTTCAGTATACATTCTAACATCTTCATTGAGTATTTTCTTGAGTATTCCTTACTCTCCCCAGCGCTCGACTCTCCTCACCGCCCGACTCTCCCGAGTACTCACTCTTCCTCGAGCACTCTTTGGTTCCTCCGATTTCTATCACCCATAGTTGTTGAATACCCAAGCCTCTTGATTGCCTCAGCATCTCAAGCTCTCAAGTCAGTACTGCAACCTCTCGAGTGCCACTAGAGCACTCTACCTTCCAAGAACCACTCGAGTACATTGCCTCCCGAGTGTTGCTCGAGCACCCGACCTCTCGAGTGCCACCCAAGCACTCTACTTCTAAAGTGACGCTTGAGCACTCTTCTTCCCTAGCACGCACTCGAGTGTCAAGCTCCTCGCCCAAATTGCTTTCTTAAGCCCCCATGATTTCTTCCCGAATATCTCGTCTTCCCAAATAGCTTCTTCTCGAGTGCATGTTTGTGACTTCGTGATAGCCCTCACTCATGGGTACTTAATCTATATCACATACGCGACACCATGGGGAATATTCTGGTCTCATCCATATATGGTAATGAAGGAATATGTCAGAGCATATGGCAGCTCTACACGACATTTGTCCCCTAACAACCCGACAAAGGATGCAGATGCTAGATAAACTTGATCGGTGAAGAAATAAGAGGTCAAATATAAGAATTGGTTGAGGTTTCTAGAGGGGGGTCTTCTTCTCCTTCTTCCTTTTCTTCTCTAAGCACTCGACCAAAAGAGAAGGCGTGTTTTGGCATGTTTCCGGCTACACAGTGATGTAATTAAGAGGTATCCTAAGGCAATCGCGCTAAAAGTTATTAATAAAATTTACTATTTGAGTGTACATTTTCTATGTATATGATTATATCTTAAACTCATCTACTGAAGTCCACAATACAAAATATAGCATGAAAGAAATTGTGATTGGATCACAATTAGTGGGTGTCTCATCATCTGTAATTATGTAAGTATTGAAATTATCCCTAGTCGATAAATTTATGAGATTGGACATCATTAATTCTATGAGACTAGCACATGTTATGCTCCTTGTTTTATCCAAACATTCAGTACTCACTGAATGAAAGAATAGGAATACTGAGAGTGAACATATGGATGCTAGTTAAGGTAACTAGTTCATTGGAGTGGTCTTCTATGAAACTTCATATGGTTCTTAATGTCAATAAAGTATCATTGCAGCTCAAGTGTGAGCTTCCTTAGACTTGAGGTATTCAACTCATCTTGATCATGGTGACTTATACTTTGACTTCTTCGTAGCCATCTCCATAGGGCTACGATTGGGTATAAGTCAAAGTGGTCGAAGAAGTTTGAATAGCCCACCGAGGATTCACCACTCCTTATAAATGAGATGTATACCCTAGGCCTCTTATCTGGATTATTACTCAGAAGTCTTTGGCTAAAGTATACATGCCAAGAAGAATAGTCTTCTTGGATGCATGTAGAGAGTAACTTGAATCCACAGGATAAGAAGCAATACTTGGGTTAGGTGTAACATAGTCAGCCTAGTGGAGACGAGTACATAAACCATGTCCTGAATCAAGTAGATATAGGATGAGTGAAAGGAACATAGTATGAAATAACTAAAGTTGTTGAAGTGTTCAAAAATGTTCTGAAGTCGATTTGGACTTTTCGATCAATTGTGGGTCATGATGTACTGTCAGGTGTCACTCATGATCTATTCATAATTAATGGATTGATTATGAATGACCAACATAACCAAGAACCTATTGGGTCACACACAATATTGATAATCTAATGACGTAAAATAAGTCTAAGAATGAGATTCTCAAAGAGGTTATACCTAGTTGGACTAGGTCATAGTGGTGCACAATAGGGACTATTGAACCTCTTATCATCATGTCAGGGTTTAACATTGTTGGTGCAGGGGCACTGGATAATCGAACCTGTGTTTTGATTATGACAAAGACACAAAGACAAGTTTACATCGTTATCTCACGAGCTAAATCGAGTGTGCAAAAAAGTACTAAAGCTGGAGTTGTAGGCTAGCGACACCCGGAGGAAGCCATGGTGGTCGGGCGACACTCGAGTGACTTCGGAGGGAGTTGAAGGAATCGAGTGGAAGGCCGGAAGCGAGAGCTACAAGGTAAGTATCAAGGAAAGCTCGTGTGAGTGAGAGATTGTAAGGGCGTGTCCTCTTTACGGGGATGACCATAGGCGGTGATCCGACTAAGACTTCCTGTGGAAGGTCTAGGTCGAGATCGGACGGTTAGAAACTGTCGCATTTATCATTTTCCGATCTAACCTCTTACTGCAGGGAAGTGGCCAGGCTGACAGTCGACTGCTGGCCATTGGGCAGTCGACTGATGCTCATCAGTCGACTGATGGGAGTCATCAGTCGAATGATGGCGACGAATCAGCCTTTGCGCTAGGTCAAAACGGATAAGGTTTGACGCGGTCACTTCGCGATAAAATTTATTACAACTTCGTGATCTGTTCCAAAAAAAGAGGAGACATATTCAGAGGGCAAAATCTATAAAAGGAGGGGTGGATTCCAACTCCAAAAATCATCAAGTCTATTCATCAAGTGCTCCTACAACGCCAACGCTCCAACACCGTCATAACGCCGACGCAACAACAAGTTCAGATCTTCTTCGTCGGCAGCAGCATCTAGTAATATATTTTGATATTGTATTCGTTGTTTTTATTCGTAACGAGGTGAGGTAGGCTTGTTGACTCATCCTCGTACATTTGGTTTTGTGATCGTTGTTTCCTACCTCCAACGAGGAGGAGACGTTATAGTGTTTTGCCCTCCGTACGCGGTCTAAGACCGATAGGGCCTTGGAGTAGCAACCGCTGGGTTGTGAACCAAGTAAAAATAAATGTGTCTCTTTATTTTTCGCTGCTCTTACTCATTTAATTATCTACTCGAACGAAACGTCAAAAAGATTTATGATCGCTATTCACCCCCCCTCTAGCGAAGCTTCTCGATCCAACAATTGGTATCAGAGCTGAGGCGCTAAGATTTGGTGAAACCACCGATCTAGTACGTTTTAGTTTCTATTCATATTTTTTTTAGGTCTTTTTCCTCCCGCACTACTAATCCAAGACGAAGTCTTGGTACGTTTCTTTTGGTTGTGTGCTTGCAAGTATTCCCTCTTGGAGTAGTCGATTTATAAACGGGCTATAACTTTTCGCACAAGCGGACTCACATAACGATCTACCTACCAAATCGAAGCTCTCTGAGAGATCTACATTTCTTACGAGGGTTTACCCTCGTAACAAGCTATTTCCAGACCCAAAATCCAACGTCTAGTACCCTTTCGGGGACATCGAAGGTTGTAAGTTGTTAGTTTTTGTTAGTTTCTTATTTTTCTCATTTAATTCTGTTTATTTCCTATTTAGTTCCCACATTACTAATCCAAGACCAAGGCGTGGAAGTCTCTTTGGTTTTTATTTGTGTTTTGCAAGATACTTAATGGCTCACATTGAGGGGTATAGCACCACTCGACTGCTCTTTAACGGAGATGATTTCGCTATTGGAAAGGTCGGATGGAGTGTTTCTTGAAAACACAAGTCGAGACTTGATAATAATCCAAACCGGCTTTGCTCTACCTACCAATGATCAAGGAGAGCTCTTGATTTCAACAAGTGGACAGATGCAACCAAGAGGCAAATCCGATGCAAGAGCAACCCAAAGATATTGCAATGCGTTGTCCAAGGAGGAACTCAACCGATCCACTCATTCATTAGCCGCCAAGGACCTATGGAACAAATTAATCGAGCTACACGAAGGAACATCCGATGCTAAGGTATGTAAACGTGACCTTCTTTTCAATAAGTTGTATAACCTTAGGATGCAGGAACACGAGACGGCGACGCAACTACACGCCCGCGTCCAAGACATTGTCAACGGCCTGCACACCATCGGACACAAGGTCGAAAACCGTGACCTACTAAGGTACGTTCTTAATTCATTTCCTAGGACTACCTTGTGGGCATCCATGGTCGATGCTTATAAGGTCTCTAAGGACCTTTCGAAGCTTAGGTTAGACAAATTATTTTCCGAGTTTGAACTTCACGAGCAAACTAACGTGGTCTGGCCGAGAGAGGTATTACTCTACTTGCAGGACAAAGAAGCAAGCCACCTACCAGGCAAGAAGATGGACTCGAACCCGACGACGAATTAGAGTCCGAATCCGAAAAGGTGGAAGCAATAGTGAACGTAGTGCGGAAGATTGTTCGGAGGGAAAGGAGGCTACTAAAGAATCAAAAGAGGTCACAATTCAAATCAAATCAAAAGAAGGCTTTTCATGCAACATGGGACAACGAAGAAGGCGGCGGCATAGCATGCATGGCAAGACCCGAAGAGTCTGAGTCAGAGTCCGAATCCGAATCCAATTACAACACCGACTCCGAACTCGAGGACTACTTCGAGAAGCAACTCAAAGCCGGACCAAAAGAGAAAATTAAGGTTAGCCGCTCACTAATTCATACGCTTTACAATACAATTAAAATGCTTAATAGGAAATTAACTAAGTCCGAGTCTAGGGTTGAGTCGTTACTTGAGGAGGTTGAAACCCTCAAGCAAGAGGCTACTCTAACCTCTTCAACTAGTCAAGTTCAAGAGGGAAACTTAACCCAAATTAAAAAACTTGAGGAGGAGAATTCTCTCTTGAAAGACCGAGTTCAAGAGGTTGAGGCTACATTGGAAAGGTTCACGATGGGATCTAAGAATCTTAACCGACTACTTGGAACCCAAAGAGCTGTGTACAACAAAGCCGGACTCGGATTTAGGCTAATGACTACGAATAGGTCATATATGTCTATCGTAAATCGTAGTCATCAAAGAGTCCAAGCATGGGTCCCAAAGGTTTTATTGATTTCACATATAAGGACTAATAAGTTTTGGATTCCCCAGGATCAAATTCATTATTTGAATAGACCATATTTGTTCAATGGTCTAGGGGGAGCTAACACAAAAATAGTATACCCGCTTACTTAGCAAAACCATTGAATATTTTACTTTAATTTGTAGAACGGCTAGATAGGGAAAATAGTTAGTCAACTCTTGACAACATAGTATCAGGATGCGACGAGATGATAGTACGTTAGGGAAACAAAGTCTCGTGTATTCGAGCTAGATAAGGCGTATCTAGCTTGGTCCACTTGACCGAGTGGAACTAGCTGAAGCTACCTTGCCGTATCCTAAACTAGTTAGGCCAGGAAGTAACCCTAAGTGACTTAAGTGATATTTTCTTGAATTTGGCTTTGTCTAAGGAAGTGGTCGTTGTTCCGATCAAAGAAGGTCCCTGTGCCTCGCCATGACCTAGAAGCCAATTTCTCGAAAAGTTACTTAACGATCTAAAGGTTAAATCATAATCTAATCCAAGGTTGACTATCTTTAATCAATTTATAATCATCTCACAAAACATATAAGGTGAACAAATTCTGAGACACATAGAATGGATGAGATGTTAAGGATAATTGAAATATAACCTCTTCAAATACTACTTATTTTCTCAACTGTTGTACTTAACTGACTCTTAGGCCAAAGTTTGTGCCCCCTACAACACGGAGATATAACGTGGTTCACGGCTATGCCGCTAATCCACGGTCCGATTCGTCCACGGTGAATCACTCCGAAACCCAATCACTATTGGTCTCTCCTTTGCACCAAGCTAGGTGGAGGTAACCTTTACAAACACTCCTCTTACAAATAGAATGGAAATAAGCTTGAGTAAGAGGATGGAAAGCTTTAGGGATCTTTGGGAGAGTATTAGAGCATAAGCATTAGGCTCCCAAACCCTTACCCCCTTCCTTTTTATAGAGGAAGAGGGTTTCTTCCCGTTGACACAGGATCAGTCGACTGATGCCCTCGATCAGTCGACTGATCTCGTAGCCGTTGCCCAATAACGGCCGCTTTCCACGTTGGATTCCATCCAACGGTATTGCATCGATCCGATGGGACCATCGATCGACCGATGCTCGATCATCGAGTGCTCGGTCGTCGACTCCATTCTGCGTGCAGTTCCATCACCGATCCGCTTCCGGGTCGATCGATGTCGACATCGATCGACCGGTTCCATGGCATGACGCCAAGCCCTAAACCGCTTATACGGTCGATCAACCCATCGACTCGAAGCGATCGGCGGTGTCGGGAAAACCCATCCGACACTTGGCCAAATGGCCAAGTTTCACCTAAGAGCTACCCTTCCCTGGGTTACAATCGCTCACTCTCATTTCTCGGAGTCCCTCGCCTTTGAAGTTCTCTTCGTTCTCGGCCACGTCCCTCGGCAGCATCAGGCGCACGGCTCTGTAATGCTCCTTCGCGTCTCTTGCCTCGAAGTCTACTTCCTCCGGCTTCACTCCAAGCTTCTCGTCCGGCGGTCCCTCGGATGCTCCAAGCGCACGGCTTCCGCAAAGCTATCCTTCACCGACTCAAGGCACGAGTCATGAGATGTGAAACTCGCCACGGCTCCATGTGCGAATTACTAAGTCCTGCATGACTTCAACGCACATATCAAATCAAACTAACCAACTAACTTAAACCCTTTGCCACACACATCAAAACCTTATCATGGCAAGAGATTGCCCTAACAATCTCCCCCTTTTTGATGTGTGGCAATCCGTTTAAGTTAGGTAAAAACATTTGATATAAATTTCTAAGGTAAGAAAAGCATGTAAGTATAAACATGACATAGCAACATGCAACTCCCCCTTAATCAATGAAACTCCCCCTTAATCTCTCCCCCTATCATAAATAACTTAAACATATTCATTTCTCCCCCTTTGACACCATCAAAAATATGAACACTAAGTTATAAAACCCATGGCATCAAGTATAGAATTGAAATACCACAAATTGGATTAAAAACTGAATTCGGCCTTCTTACGATTTTGAGCCATCGATCGTTGGATTGAATGACCGGTAGCACATGATTTTCGGGATTTTTGATTTTTCTGGCCGAATTTCAGAAATGCGTTAAAAATTCCAGAAAATTCGAAAAATCATAAAATTTGGGGAACACATTTCTTTTAAGTATTTCTATCAGTGAAAAATAGTTTTTCATGAAAACTCATTATATTTTCTTGTTTTTGCCAAAAATCCAAAAGTTCTAAAAGCCACTAGGTTTTTGATCATTCTAGTATCAAGTTGGCTACCTAGTTTTGCATCCAATTGTTTCAAAACATGAATACATGTATTTTAAGGTAAGAAATTGTTTTGAAAACATATGAAATATCCAACCATGATCTTTGGGCAATATGTCTATTTATTAAACATAAGCCTTCCCCATGATTGGTCTATTATTGCTATTTTGATACTTTAAATGACCATCTAAATGCCATAGGCATTAGTGGACATTTGTATCATCCTAATATCTCACCCATGCTAAGTTTGCAATCAAGTTAGCCTATAGTGAGTGTGAGATGCATCCTAGGGGGTATTTGTATATACTTAACTCATATATTCATGCAATTCTATCATGGTTAAGTATCAACCTAACATCCTACATGATCATAATGACATATATGAATGAATTCTACATTATGATCATGAAACTCATGTATCCATCAAATAATAGTCATGCATTAGGTATTATGTGATGATAATAAGCAAATTATCACCTAAAGCATGATTTAAACCTATTTCTAGTGATAACGTGCCAAATTTCAAAATTATAAGTCATGATTTAAAACATACATAAGAATTACATCAATCATCATGATTTAAGCATTATTACCTATTTATGGGTACGTTATCATCACCCAACACTATCTAAAAAATGTTGTCCCGTCATCCTAAGTCAACCAAAATATAATATAGGTCAAGTTCATATGGTTGACTACCCTAGGGGTTTTCTAACTCTTAAGGATGGATTTTGGAACCCAAAATAGATTTTTGCCTATGGGATTCACTAGAAATTCCTTGGGGATCCATTTCTTAGCTATTACTTTGTTTTTGTCTTGTCCCCTAGCAATTAGGCATTTATAGGCCTTCTCATTTTTCTTCTCTTTATATCCTAGGCCCTTCTTGTTAAAACTTGCCCTTTGGCTCCCAATTATCATGTTAAGGGTATTGGAGCCTATTGTGAATTTCTCTAGGGCTTTGGTTAAATAATCTACCTTTTCCCTTAAAGCCCTATTTTCATTTATACATGCATCACTAACATCTAAAGGCATATATTCATCATGTGAGCATGCATCATCATGGCAAGAAGAAATATTTTCACTTAAGCATGCTTTTTCTAATTTTTGCTCTAATTCCTTAATTTGATTAAGCATGCTTTTGTTTTTCTTTTTCATGCCAAATAAGTCCTTAGTTAAACTAGAAATTATGGAAACTATTTTCTTAGGAGAGGCTTTCGTTACCATAGTTTCCATATCCTCTTCTTTTTCTTGGATGAGGAGGTAGATGAAGCTCCCCTTCATTTGAGCTCCTCGCTTGTGCTTGATTCTTCATTTGAGGAGGAGGAGGAGCTATCCGAGTCATGAAGAGCCATTAGTGCTAGGTTGGAGTAAACATGCTCTTCTTCATCGGATGAGGAGGAGGAGGCAAGGTCATCCCATGTCTTGGCTTTGAGAGCCATGGACTTTCCTTTTTCCTTGGCCTTCTTCTCCTCTTTCTTCTTGCTCCCCTTTTTCTTCTTCTTTTCTTCCTTCTTTTTCTTCTCTTCCTTGCTCTTGTTTGGGAGGGGACAATTGTCCCTTATGTGCCCCTCTCCTTGGCAATTGTAGCATATGACCTTCCCCCTTGGTCTCCTTCCCCTATCATTAGATTTATGAAATCTAACATTCTTAAATGCACGCCTTACCCTCCTTACCATATAGGCCTCTTCGGTGCTATCCATGGAGGAGGATGAGGCTTCGTCATCGGAGGAGGAGGGAATTTCCATCTTCTTCTTTCCCTTATTTGCTATCAAGGCCACTCCTCTTGAAGGTTGAATTCTTGGTTCTTCTTGTATTCCTTCAAGTCTTGTTTCATGGAGCTCCATTGTCGAGAAGAACTCCTCCAAGGTACTTACTTCCAAGTTCTTGGACATATAGAAGGAGTCCACCATGGAACTCCACTTTGAGGACCGGGGAAAGGCATCTATAGCCTTCATGAGCATGTCCCGGTTCGATAGCTTCTCACCTACACTTGTTAGCCCAATCAAAATTTCTTTAAACCTAGAGTGTAGTGAGGTTACCTTTTCTCCCTTTTCTAGTTTTATATTAGATAGTTGGGAGTGGAGGAGGTCTCTTCTTGCAAGCTTGGCCTCCGAGGTGCCTTCATGAAGCTCTACAAGCTTCTCCCACATCTCTTTGGCGCTAGTGCATTCTCCGATCCGGTTGATCTCTTGTTGAGGGAGCACATTGAGAAGATGATGTTTTGCCTTTGAGTTTGCAAGGTGCTCCTCTCGTTGCTTCTTATTCCACCTTGACTTCTCTATTGGCTCACCCCTTTCATCCCTAGGCAACTCGAAACCATTTTCCATTATAAGCATAATATCGAAATCGGTTTCGAAGAATACCTCCATTCTCCTTTTCCACCAAGAGAATTCGCCGTCGAACTTCGGTGGGTGGATGTTGGAGCCGGCCATTTTTGATGTAGGGCTTGTTGCGGCGGTTAGTCCGGTGACAAGCAACCTCGGCTCTGATACCACTTGTTAGGGGATCGGTTGGCCGGCTAGAGGGGGGGTGAATAGCCCTAATTCGTCGGATGTCGTATTTTGCTCGTCTACGAAAACGTTAGCGCAAGCGGAAGCAATAAACTAAGACAAGCAAATAGAAGTAAAACAAAGACAATACAAACACGGAGATATAACGTGGTTCATGGCTACGCCGCTAATCCACGGTCCGATTCGTCCACGGTGAATCACTCCGAAACCCAATCACTATTGGTCTCTCCTTTGCACCAAGCTAGGTGGAGGTAACCTTTACAAACACTCCTCTTACAAATAGAATGGAAATAAGCTTGAGTAAGAGGATGGAAAGCTTTAGGGATCTTTGGGAGAGTATTAGAGCATAAGCATTAGGCTCCCAAACCCTTACCCCCTTCCTTTTTATAGAGGAAGAGGGTTTCTTCCCGTTGACACAGGATCGATCGGTGATGCCCTCGATCGATCGGTGATCTCGGGCCCAATAACGGCGCTTTCCACGCGTGATTCCATCCAGCGGTATTGCATCATCGATCGGTGATGGGACCATCGATCGTGATGCTCGATCGATCGAGTGCTCGGTCAGTCGACTCCATTACGTGCGTGCGATTCCGCCGATCGCATTGCCTTCCTGGCGATCGGTGATCGACATCGATCATTGCCGATTCCATGGCGATGATCGCCAAGCTCTAAACCGGTCTTATACCAGTCGATCGACCCATCGATTAAGCGATGGCCGCCATGACATGGCAATGATCGGTGTGTCGGAAAAACCCATCCGACACTTGGCCAAATGGCCAAGTTTCACCTAAGAGCTACCCTTCCCTGGGTTACAATCGCTCACTCTCATTTCTCGGAGTCCCTCGCCTTTGAAGTTCTCTTCGTTCTCGGCCACGTCCCTCGGCAGCATCAGGCGCACGGCTCTGTAATGCTCCTTCGCGTCTCTTGCCTCGAAGTCTACTTCCTCCGGCTTCACTCCAAGCTTCTCGTCCGGCGGTCCCTCGGATGCTCCAAGCGCACGGCTTCTGCAAAGCTATCCTTCACCGACTCAAGGCACGAGTCATGAGATGTGAAACTCGCCACGGCTCCATGTGCGAATTACTAAGTCCTGCATGACTTCAACGCACATATCAAATCAAACTAACCAACTAACTTAAACCCTTTGCCACACACATCAAAACCTTATCATGGCAAGAGATTGCCCTAACAAAAACATATAAGGTGAACAAATTCTGAGACACATAGAATGGATGAGATGTTAAGGATAATTGAAATATAACCTCTTCAAAAGACTACTTATTTTCCCAACTATTGTACTTAACAACTCTTAGGCCAAAGTTTAGCACCCCCTACATCTCTTATACTTCATATATTTGACTAAGGGGGAAAGCAAACTAACCCTAAGGGTTATATTACAAACCTTTAGATTATTGGTGAAGAGGGACACACCTCGAACCAATCTATCTAATTACTGCTAGACGCATGCTTGGACTCATTGTTGATTTATCTTGATGCATGCATGTACCATATTGTTTTTAAACCCCTATTTTATATAACAAACTTCATTTTTACATAACAAACCCCAACATTTGTTTTGATTTATGGCAAAAGGGGGAGAAGAGCGAAAGTTAATGGGGAGTAACACAAAATTTATTTAATTTTGAAAACTAAAGTATCTCTTTCAAAACTCACCTAGGGTTAAGGGGGAGTTTTGGTTAAGGGGGAGTTTTTGAAAATTACATTCATCATTTACTATACTTGTTTTATGCTTTAATTTCCCTTAACTTTGTGTTGGTTTGCCATAGATCAAAAAGGGGGAGATTGTTGGTGCAGGGGCACTAGATAATCAAACCTGAGTTTTGATTATGGAAAAGACATAAAGTTAAGTTTACATCGTTATGTCATGAGCTAAATCGAGTGTGAAGAAAAGTATTAAAGCTGGAGCTGTAGGCTAGCGACATCCAGAGGAAGCCGTGGTCGTCGGGCGACACTCGAGTGACTTCGGAGGGAGCCGAAGGAATTGAGTGGAAGGCCGGAAGTGAGAGCTACAAGGTAAGTATCGAGGAAAGCTCGTGTGAGTGAGAGATTGTAAGGTCGTGTCCTCTTTACGGGGATGACCGTAGGCGGCGATCCGACTAAGACTTCCTGTGGAAGGTCTAGGTCGAGATTGGACGGTTAGAAACCGTCACATTTATCATTTTCCGAGCTAACCTCTTACTGCAGGGAAGTGGCGGTGGCGATCATTGCGGCCATTAGGCGATCGTGATGCTCATCGATCGGTGATGGAAATCATCGATCGTGATGGGAGTCATCGATCGGTGATGGCGATATGAATTAGCCTGCGTTAGGTCAAAGCGGATAAGGTTTGGCGACCGCCAGCGATAAAAATTATTACAACCGTGATCTATTCCAAAAAAGGCGAGACATATTCAGAGGGCAAAATCTATAAAAGGAGGGGTGGATTCCAACTCCAAAAATCATCAAGTCTATTCATCAAGTGCTCCTACAACGCCAATGCTCCAACACCGTCATAATGCCGACGCGACAACAGGTTCAGATCTTCTTCGTCGGCAGCAACATCTAGTAATATATTTTGATATTGTATTCGTTGTTTTTATTCATAACAAGGTGAGGTAGGCTTGTTGCCTCATCCTCGTACATTCGGTTTTGTGATCGTTGTCTCCTCCCTCCAACGAGGAGGAGACGTTATAGTGCTTTGCCCTCCGTCTGTGATCTAGGACCGATAGGGCCTTGGAGTAGCAACCATTTGGGTTGTGAACCAAGTAAAAAATAAATGTGTCTCTTTATTTTCCACTGCTCTTACTCATTTAATTATCTACTCGAATGAAACGTCGAAAAGATTTACGATCGCTATTCACCCCCCGCCCTTCTAGCGATGCTTCTCGATCCAACAAGCATGACCACATCACATTTGAACGGATCAAAATTGATGATATAGAGCCTCATATAGTCGTGCCTAACTAGGCATCGGTCATGCCTAACCTTGGCCCAGCGACTAGAGCGCGAGGATGTGCCCAGAAGGACACATAGCCTGGTCATGTGTCCAAGCACGGTCGTGCTGGCCATGTCTCTGACACACGATCATATCGCAGTTCTACCAGATTTGGTTCGTTCAAATTTGGAAATTTCTTGAGTTTTCTTACCTTAATTATGGTAAGATAGGTTCCATTTTAGCCTCCTAAGATGCCCTAATCAAGAGAACTATAAATAGATCTCTTAATAATCTTTGGAGGACAAATCTTAGAATTCTCTTTTGGTGGTCGTCTTCTTCCTCTCTCTCTCTCTCTCTCTCTCTCTCTCTCTCTCTCTCTCTCATCTCCATTGATTGGCTAGCACCAACCAGAGACGAAGACTTGCTACTCGTGGAGTTATCTCAAGTGATCCCGACATGGATACTGATAGAGGCAAGACCCATTGGTCTTGCTTGTGGATTCTACATATTCAAAGAGAATCTCGAAGGTATAAGCTCTAAACTCGTTTTGTGAAAATGTTTTACATATCGCCTATGTCACTGCATGTGATCTTAATCCTCAGATATGTCTAGGATAGAATAAAATTTTGTTTTATTTCTCTTCCATTGCATTTTATTTCCTAGAATCTCCAATAGGTGGTATCAGTGCCACCGTGTTTTGGCATAGGTATATGTTTAGTTTTTCCATGCATCTATAATAATTTTATTATATTGTGTGGATGTGAATGTTATCAACCGAGAGGAAAAGATCAAGGATGCGCTTAAAAACACTGAAGGTGTTGGCCGCATTGTTAGAGTCATAGCATAGACTATCTATGCATTGGAATAGATTGAGTATTTCGCATATCTAATTCCTAATAGCAGCATGTGCGTCAGATGCTTGGCTCATGTTTGCATCGATTTTTTTTTCCTAATGTGACCTTGATTTTTCCCTTTTAAGGTTTAATTTTTGTTATAGATGAGGCCTAGAATAACTGAAAATTCCTTGTGCAAATATTAGAGCTTACACCTTCCATTAATATGATTGAACCAGAGTTATTTTTCATGTTTGGGTTGTTCGACTCTCTCAAAGCCTGGCATGACATTGAACATGTTCAAACCATTTGAGATTTGATATTCCATTAAATAGTTAGAACTGAGGTCTAAGTTTCTAGTTTGGGTTGTTGGACTCTCTCCAAGCTTGACTAGAAAATTAGATGTGTTTGAATCATTTAATTTTGATCTCATGATTAATGGGTTGGCCATAATTGAAAGCATTGATTTATTGGACTCTCTCCATGGCCAATGTGGACAGAGGTGCAATTAGGTGATATGTATATGATGCATATATGTTAATAAGTTAACAACCTAATGTATATGTGAATGTTAAATTAGTTGATAGCATAAAGTGATAGCTATATAAATGTTATGTAATTGATAATATTGATACCTACCGTTAGAACTAAGAATGACTTGTTAGACTCTCTCCAAGGTTGTTCTTAGCAATAGCGAATATCAACCCACTAGGAGAAAACCTACCATCTCCCGAATTCAAAGTTAGGGCTCTTGAATTCGAACAAAATAGTGAGAGTTTTAATTAATGTAAATTATTTACATTATAAATTCATCTCTCTTATAAATTCTTTTTGTATGTCTAGGTTTTCTTAATAAAATAGTATGTTGACCTCCATTAACTTACATTCGATTTTGGATGCAAATAAACTGACAGGGCCAAACTTCTTGTGTTGGCTTCGGAACTTGAGAATTGTTCTCAAAGCTAAAATGATAGCCTATGTCCTTGAAGATGATCTTCCCCAACCTCTTGCAGACAATGCTTCTTGTGACCAAAAATTGGCTTATCATAAACATGTTGCTGACTCAGATATGGCAAGCTGCATTATGCTAGCTTCTATGACTCCTGAGTTGCAAAAGTAACATGAGCATATGGATGTGTATACCATTGTCTTTCATCTTCCAGAGTTGTTCAATGAGCAAGCTAGATCTAAAAGGTTCGAGATCACAAAGCTTCTTTTTCACTCGAAGATGCATGAGGGTTCATCTACGGTGCAGTATGTACTAAGGATGAATGACTGTATTGAGTGATTCGGATCATTAAGGTTTATCATGGACCATGAATTAAGTATTGACTTAATTTTTCCATAGTTTGACTGATAGATATTCACAATTTGTGATGAACTATCAGATAAATAAAATTGAGTCCATAATACCCAAACTGATCAACATACTCAAAACAGTTGAGTCATCTACTAAAAAGGAACAAAAGATTGTGATGTTGGTTGACTCCTCAAAAAAAGGTTCTAAGAGGAAGTCAATTAAAGAAGCTAAAGGGAAGAAAAAGTCCAAGAAGGAAGAACCTGCTCCAAAAGGCACTTGTCATTATTGTGGTAAGGAGGGACATTTGAAAAAAAAAATTGCAAGCATTATCTGGAGTCAGTGAAGCAGAAAAAAGCATCTAATGCCCAAACTACTTTGGTATATTCATTATTGAATGTCATACTGTTTCTACAAATACATGGATATTGGATACCAAGTGTGCCTTGCACATATGTAATGACATGTAGGATCTAAAGGATAGTAGAAGACTAGTTAAGGGAGAAGCAAATATGAGGTTTGGCAATGGAGCAAAGGTTGCTGCTGTAGCGATAGAGATTTATTTTCTACAATTACCTAATGGACTAGTTTTAGAGTTGGAAAATTATTTTTATGTTCCATCATTAATAAATAACATTGTTTTTATTTCTTATTTAAATAGGAAAAGGTTTTATTTGACTTTTATTAACAATTATTGTTAAATTGCGTTGAATGGTGTTCTTTATGGAACTAGAATGTTGAACAATGGGATCTACACATTAGATATATCCAACGAAACATTCAATATCGAATAAAATAGAAAACACACTAAAATAGATAATCAATTAACCTCCTAGATGTAGCATTGTCGTCTTGGTCACATTAGTAAGGATCGCATGACCAAATTGTACAAGCTTGGCATTTTAGGGTCTTTTGAATTGGATTCATTCAACACGTGTAATTCATGCTTAAAAGGAAAAATGACAAAGTTACCTTTTAAGGAAAAAGGTGAACAAGAGTTTGATGTTTTGGGCCTTATACATACCATGTATGTGGGTCGATGTCAACTCATGCACAAGGAGGTTATAGCTACTTCATTACCTTTATCGATGATTGTTCATGGTTTGGATATGTGTATCTATTGAGAAATAAGTTTGAGGCCTTTGAAAGGTTCAGAATTTAGACATGAAGTAGAGAAACAACTTTGAAAAGATATCAAAGTACTTCGATCTGATCGAGGTGGAGAATACTTAAGCCAAGAGTTTCAAGATTATCTAAGTGACAATGACATCTTGTCCCAAATGACTCCACCTTATACACCACAATATGATGGTGTGGTAGAAAGGTGAAACCTAACTTTGTTGGACATGATTAAATCAATGAGGCTTCATGAAGTCTTCCCAAATCTTTTTGGGGTTACACACTTGAGACAACTATTTACTTGCTAAATAGAGTCCCGACTAAGGTTATTTCAACTACTCCATATGAGGTATGGAATAGTAAGAATCTCATTTATCTTATTTGAAGATATAGGGTTGTGCTACTTATGTGAAGAGGATGATGAGGCTAAGTCTGATAAGTGTATATTTATTGGTTACCCTAAGGAAACAAGGGGTTATCAATTTTATCATCCATTGGACAAAAAAGGTGTTTATTTCAAGGCATATTATATTCCTAGAGAATGAGTTTCTCTTATAGAAAAATAGTGGGAGTGAAGTTGAACTAAGTGTAGTTCAAGAGACTCCAATAGATACTAAAGAGATGCCTAGTCAAGAACCACAACCAATTATTCATAGGGATGAAATAATGGTTGAACCTGATAATGCACCACCTCTTCATAACTCTAGTAAGATACTTCAAATTCCTGAGAGATATGAATTTCTTATAAGTGAATCGAATGATATATTACTCATACAGGATGAGGAGCCTACTAATTATGAAGAAGTGTTGAAAAGTTTAGACAAGGATAAATGGCTAGATGCCATTAAGTCAAAAATGGATTCCATGTATGAAAATCAAGTTTGGAACTTGGTAGACACACCCGAAGGCATAACACCTATTGAGTGCAAGTGGATTTTCAAGAAGAAAACTGACATTGATGGTAATGTAATTACCTATAAAGCAAGGTTAGTGACAAAGGGATATCGTCAAAGGCAAGGTGTTAACTATGACGAAACTTTTTCACCGGTACCTATGTTTAAATCCATCTGGATACTCCTAGCCATAGTAACTCATTATGATTATGAGATATGGAAAATGGATGTGAAAATAATTTTCCTTAATGAGTACCTGTCTAAGGATGTATATATGATACAACCTGAGGGGTTCACATGTGTCGACACAAAAAAGGTATGCAAGCTTCAGAGATCCATTTATGGATTTAAGCAAGCATCCAAGACTTACAGTTTGATTTCTGAAAAAATTCTAATGAACCTTGTAAATATAAGAAGGTTAGTGGGAGTGCAATTGTGTTCCTAGTGTTGTATGTCGATAACATACTGCTCATTGGAAATGATGTCCTAGTTCTTCAATCAGTTAAAGTTTGGTTGTCCAAAATGTTCTCCATAAAAGATATGGAAGAAACAACCTACATCTTGGGGATTAAGATCTATAGAGATAGATTGAATCGATTGCTTAGTCTTTCATAGCCTATATACATAGATAAAGTGCTTAAACAGTTTAGCATGGATGAATCTAAGAAAGGTTTTATTCCTATGAGGAATGAGATTCACCTTTCGAAGTCTATGTGCTCGTGCACTGAAGACTAGAAGATTCACATGAGTCAAATCCCATGTGTCATCTATACAATTGATCATGTATGTTATGTTATGTATAAAGTCGATGTATCGTACACTTTGAGTGTTACGAGCATATACCAGTCGAGTCTTGGTATGAACCATTGGATGACTGTCAAAGAAATCCTTAAGTACATAAAAAGAACTAAGGATTTATTCTTGGTATATGGAGGTGATATGGTAATACATAGGTATATTAATGCCAGCTTCTAGACAGATAAGAATGACTCCAAATCCTAGTCTAGATACAAATTCATCATGAACGGAGGTGCGGTGAGTTAGAAAAACTTCCAAACAAGACACTATTGATAATTCTACCATATAGGCAGAGTACATTGTGGCTTCTAAAGCAGCAAAGGAGGCAGTCTGGATCAAGAAGTTCATTACTGAACTTGGAGTTATTTTGAGCATTGTTGAAGCATTATCGATTTACTGTGACAACAATGGCACCATTACATAGGTGAAGGAACCACGATCTCATCAATGATCCAAGCACATACTTCGTCGTTACCATATGATCAGAGAGATCATAGGTAGAAGAGATGTACAAATAGAGAGAGTTCCCACTGATAGAAATCTAGCACATCCTCTAACAAAGCCTCTTCCGTAAGAAAAGTTTGAGAGCCATATAAAGGCCTATGGTATTATATACCAAGGCGATTGGTTGTAGGCCAAGTGGGAGTATGATATAATTAAGAGGTGTCCTAAGGCAATCACTTTAGAAGTTATTAATAAAATTCACTATTTGAGTGTACATTTTTTATGTATATGATTAGATCTTAAACTCATCTACTGAAGTCCACAATATAAAACATAGCATGAGAGATATTTTGATTGGATCACAATTAGTGGGTATCTCATCATGTATAATTATGTAAGTATTGAAACTATCCCTAGTCGATAATTTGATGAGATTGGACATCATCAATTCTATGATACTAGCACATGTTACTCCTTGGTTTATCCAAGCATTCGGTACTTATTAGTGCAATCGACCCAGGTCATGATTGACCAGACTCGAGTTTGACTCGAGTAGTATTTTGATGTTAGACAAAACATATGATATGTGAGTATAATGGGAAGACCAAGTGTGTAGCCTTGGCCACGTAAGTCCAAGTGTGTAGCCTTGGCGGTGAAAGTCCAAGCATGGGGCTTGGCGTTGGAAGTCCAACATAGAGTTGGCAAGGGAAGACCAAATGTGTAGCCTTAGCCACATAAGTCCAAGTGTGTAGCATTGGCAATGAAAGTTCAAGTTATGGGTACTTGGCATTTGAGAAGTCCAAAGGGGGGTTTGGCGGTGTAAGGCCAAGCGGTAGTCTTGAAAGCGTAAGTCCATATGTACATTGGCGGTGTAGACACCGAGAGCATGACAATAGCCGAAGGAAGCACCTGAAGGCTAGCATATGGATGAACAAGTCATGGACGACTTGGAGGGATTTGATAGGTGCGAAGCTAGTACAGGTGGCTAGAAGGCTTAGGTCTAGGCTAAGGGTATCTTGGGTTAAACCTCATGGATGAGGTGAACTTGTCCAAGTGACTGAGGTCAAGTGTCAGATGCTCAAACATGTTGTTTGAGGTTTTACCCGACGGTTGGATGCTCAAACAACTTATGTTTTAGGTTTTACCCGCAACAGTCGACTGGTAGTATGCCCTAGTCGACTGGTGAAAGTCGAAAGATTAGGCAATATCGATGGCTTCAGATACGCCATGGATAGCAGCCAATTTCTAGTCGAGGACGCGAGAATGCTCGATGGCCTTGATCGATCGACAATGTAGTCGACGGCCGGTGTATCAGATTGGGATGTCGATGTGTGGATTAAGTCGTTGCCTCACAACGACTACAGGAGCAGTCAATTGGGTCCTTATGACAGTCGACTGTTAGGCGTAAAATTAGCCCGAAACAAGCATAAAAAGAGAATCTTGGGGAGGATTTCCACAGTGATTTTTGGGGAGATTTTGAGGAATTGTCACGATTCCAGACCTTCAAGAGCAAACCAAAGCAAGCAACAAGGAAAGTGTTCAAAGCTATTGTTGTAAAGTTTTCTTTACATATTTCATTCTTGTCTTTGTATTTGCTTGTACTTCTTGTATTATATTTTGTATTTGCTTGTACGAGGTTTCTCCACCTCCGACTTATTGTCGAGAAGGAGTTTTGGTAGTGGTGTGTTCATCACTCAAGCTTATAGAGCTCACCCCGTGGAGTAGGAACCCTAAGGTTCCAAACCACGTATATCGATTGTTTTTATGGCTATGTATTTGTCTCTTATATTCGTATTTGTTATTTGTATTTTCGCTATTTATTAACGAGTATTATAGACAAGCACACGACGAACGAACGATTTCCATCGAACACGTGAAAAGGCTATTCAACTCTGCCCCCTTCTAGCCGAGCCACGATCCTCCAACAGTACTCACTAAATGAAACCATAGGGATGCTAAAAGTAAACATGTGGATGCTAGTTAAGGTAACTAGTTCATTAGAGTGACCTACTATGAAACTTCATATGGTTCTTAATGTCAATGAAGTATCATTGCAGCTCGAGTGTGAGCTTCTTTAGACTTGAGGTATTCAAGTCATCTTGATCATGACAACCTATGCTTTGACTTCTTCACAGCTATCTCCATAGGAGGTGTAACTCTGAGATAATTGGGTATAAGTCAAAGTGGTCGAAGATGTTTGAATAGCCCATCGAGGATTCACCACTCCTTATAAAGGAGATGTATACCCAAGGCCTTTTGTCAAGATTGTTTCTTAGAACTCTCTGTCCAGAGAAAGCATGTTAAGAAGACAGTCTTCTAAGAAATATGTAAGAGTAACTTGAATCCGTAGGACAAGAAACTAACTTGGGCTAGGTGTGACATAGTCAACTTAGTGGGGGCGAGCATATAGACTATGTCCTGAACCAAGTGGGTACGAGGGCATGAATAGCTGAAACTGTTGAAGAGGTTCAGAAACATTCCGAAGTTGATTTGGACTTTCCGATCAATTGAGGGTCATGATGTACTACTAGGTGTCACTCATGATCTATTCATAATTAATGAGTTAATTATGAATGACTAACATAACTAGGAACCTATTGGGTCACACACAATACGGATGATCTAGAGACATAAAACAAGTCTAAGAATGAGATTCTCAAAGATAGAGGTTATACCTGATTGGACCATGCCATAGCGGCATGAAACGGGGGCTATTGAATCTCCCATATCCATGTCAGGGTTTAACATGACCATATCGCACTTGAACGGATCGAAATGGACAATACTAGGCATGTGCCATGCCTAACCCTAGCCAAAATGGTCAGACACAGGATTGTGCCTAGAAGGACACATAGCTTGGCCATGTGTCAAGGTACAACCGTTCCCAGGAGACACAGCTTGGCCATGTCTCCCACACAAGGCTATATTGCGGTTCTGCCAGATTCCATTTGATCAAATTTAGAAATTTTTTGAGTTTTCTTACCTTAATTATGGGAAATTTATGGTAAGATAGGTTTCGTTTAAGCCTTTTGAGATGCCCTAATCAAGAGAATTATAAATAGATCTCTTGATAATATTTAGAGGATGATTCTTAAAGTTCTCTTTTAGTGGTCATCTTCTTCCTCTCTCCTTCTCTCGTCTCCACCGATTGGCTAGCACTAATCGGAGATGAAGACTTGCTACTCGTGAAGTTGTCTCAAATGATCTCGACGTGGATATTAATAAAGGCAACACTCATTGGTCTTTCTTGTAGATTCTACAGAATTGAAAAGAATCTCGAAGGTATAAGCTCTAAACAAGTTTTGTGAAAATGTTTTACATATCGCCTATGTCAATGCATACGATCCTAGCTCCCAGGGATGTCTGGGATGGAATAAAATTTTGTTTTATTTCTCTTCCATTGTATTTTATTTCCTAGAATCTCCAACACAGGAGATATAACTCTTCTCCTTCTCCCTTAGTTTTTACTGCACTGAATACATTTTCTTTCTTCTAGATCTTGTTTGACTTAAGCATTGGAGGGGCATCGTGTTAGTAATATATGAGAGATGTCCTAAGGCAATCGCCTTATGTTTGAACCATTTATATGATAAATGAAGATTCACTATTTGAGTATACATGTTTTCATGTATTTGATTAGATCTTAAACTCATTTATTGAATGTCCTCGATACGATTCACAGCATGAGAGAAATTGTGATTGGATCACAACTAGTGAGTATTTCTACATGTGTAATTGTGATGTATTGGAATTATCCCTAGTCGATGAATTGATGGATTGGGACACCATCAATTCTATCGAGACTAGCATGAGGTATACTCTTTGGTGTATCCAAGCAGCTAATTCTCACTGGCTGGAGACATTGTGATGTCCGGAGTTAATCGTGGATGCTAGTTATGGTAACTAGTTCATTGGAGTGACCAGCTGTAAGACTTCATATGGTTCTTTGCATATATAGATATGTCAATGAAGTTCTTATTGCATCTTAAGTGCGATGTTCCTTTGACTTGCGGTATTCAAGTCATCTTGATCATGAAGACTTATGCTTTGACATCTTAAGCAAGCATCTCTAAGGAGATGTGGACCCAGGATGATTGAGAATAAGTCGAAGTGATCGAAGGTATTTGAATATCCTATAAAGAATTCACCACTCCTTGCGAGGAGATGTATACCCATGGCCTCTCGTCGAATTGTTACTAAAGTCTTTGGCCAAAGCATTACATATTTAGAGTAAGGTACTCTTAGATACATGTGCAGTAACTAGAATCCGTAGGACGAGGAAATGATACTTGGGCTAGGTGTGACGTAGTCAACCTAGTGGGGACTGACATTATAGACCATGTCCTGAACCAAGTGGGTATAAGATGCGTGAAGGGAATGGGGTACGATTCATTGTAGCTGTTGAAGGGTTTCAGAAATAGTTCTGGATCAACCGTTGATCTTTTCGGTTAATTGGGGATCATGATGTACTACTAGGTGCCACTCATGATCATTCTATAATTAATGGTTAATTATAGACGACCAACATAAACCGAGAACCTATTTGGTCACACGCACAACAAGCGAAATCCGAAGGATTTAAAACGAGCTTGAGAATGAGATTCTCATACCGAGAGAAACTAGGTTTGGTTGGACCAAACAAGGATCGATCATGAAATCATTTCAGTCGCAATGGAAGCGTGGATGGGCCATGTCTTATGAAGACATGATGGATGAACTAAATTAGTTTGGTTCTAATCCAATGGTGGAGAATAAACCAAAGGGGTTTGATTTGTTTTAAACGAATGAACCAAAGTTGGTTCGTTCATTTTAACTTAAAATAGACCAAATCGGTTTGGTTTATTTTAACTTAAATTAATGGAGCGGGTTAACAGGTTTTTGATTATGAACCAATAACCATTAGGAGAATTTGTTCTCTATAAAATAGGGCTTAAGGGTTTTGAGAAAGCCCCAACCCTAATTGTGTCGCCCCTCCCTCTCTTCTCCTCTTCTAGCCGGCGCCCAACCTCTTGCTGCCGCCCAACCCTTGTGCCGCCGTCCAAGTTGTTGTCGGCGTCCAAGCTCCTGTCGGAAATCCTCCGGCGACCCTCCGGTGATCGTCCTTGGCTCCGGTGACAAGGTGAGCATCTAGATTTCCTTATTTGGCCGGCGCAAATTCTCCACCAAAGCTGTCGAGTTTTCTGGACAGCTTGTTTCCTTCTTGTTAGAGCATCGTTTGGAGGACGTTTGGAGCTCCGACAGTGGCTACCTTGCCAGGGATTCGATCTCCGGTAATCCTCATAGGTGGAGGACGAAGGATTCATCAAACGGTTGATGAATACCTCTCCGGAGAAGCGAGTTTTAGGGACTCGATTTTGAATCCGAATTTTGATTCGGATTGTGATCTTCTCTCGATCACATCGTCTTCGACACCAGGCTAGTGACTCATACGAAGATGAGGCTTGTGACTTTGTGAAGTCATCCCGAAGATACTCGGTGTAGATATGGATAGAGGCGATTCTAGCAAGGGTCGCTCCGGTTGATGTCTTTCCCGCTACACGTGATACGTCAGGTATACGTAGAATAATTTTCTTTTATTGCAAAATTTGAAACTACAGTTATGTCTACACATGTTGTACTATGCATGCATGTGGTGTGTGTGATATAATAAATTATATTTATTGCTTTTTATTTATTCTGCTGCACACATGTTTACGAAACATGTTCGAACACACACTCACCGCGGTGCCGAAAACCCAACAGTGGTATCAGAGCCCAGGTTGTGTTTCGACATAATCGTAAAATTATTTTGCGATAGTCGTAATTGTATTTATGGAAATTTTATACTTTTAGAAAGTTAGAAGTATTTATGGAAATTTTTTAATTTTGGAAAGTCTAGAAGTATTTATGGAAATCTTCTACTTTTGGAAAGTTAGAAGTATTTATGAAAATTAACATTTTCCATAAATAAAATATTTGATTAGATTTGAAATTTTTTTTCCTAATTTATTCATGATTTGATTTGGGAAATCAAATCTAAAATATATTTTATTTCCATATATAATTTTGACAATTTAGGAAATTTGTTTCCTAAATTAAAAATTGACTTTGCTTAATTGAGACCTTCTATAAATAAAATATGTGATTAGATTTGAAAATTTATTTCCTAATTTAATCATGATTTGATTTTGAGAATCAAATCTTAAACATATTTTATTTCCATAAATAGTTATGACATATAAGGAAATTTGTACATGCTATAATTGTATGTCATGTAATTGCATTAGATGCATATTATTATGCTATGCGTGTCATGACATATAGATGTATGTCATGTATGTCATGCCATGTAGATAATAGTTATTTGCATGCAAAGAGGATGAGACATAAAAACCCTAACACAATATTAAAGCCTACACCTTCCATTAATATGGTTAGAACCAGAGTTCTATTTCCTGTTTGGGTTGTTGGACTCTCTCCAAGCCTGGCTCAAACTTGAACATGTTCAAACCATGGAATAGTTTAATACTAATATGGTAAGAGTCAGAGGTCAATCGTTAGCTTTGTTTATTGGACTCTCTCCAAGCCGGGCTAATTGGTTGAATGTGCTCTAACCATATTAAAACTGTTTCTCAATTAATGGGTTGACTTTAACCTGGAGCATCGTCTTGTTGGACTCTCTCCAAGGTCGATGTGAAGGGAGGTAAAGTTGGGTGCTATGCATATGATGCATACTTATTAATGAGTTAACAACTCGATGTATGTGTGAACATTCAATTAGTTGATAGAACATTGTGATAGTTGCATATATGTGATATGCAATCGGTATATTTGATACCTACCATCGTAGCCATGAATGACTTGTTGGACTCTCTCCAAGGTTGTTCATATCTATGTTGGATATCAGCCCATTCGGAGATGGACCTACGATCTCCCGAAGTGATTTTGGGGTTTTTGAATTCGAAAATGAATGGGATTTATGAATGTATATTGATGCATTTTAAATCATCTTTCTCATATATGCTCATTTGGTATTTCGAGGTTAATCACTTGATCATGATGTCTTTGAATTTGCGCCTATTTTGAATTGAATAAATTGACTAGGCCGAACTTCTTGGATCGGCTTAGAAACTTGAGAATTGTTCTCAAGGCGGAAAATCTTGAGTATGTCCTCAAGCCGCCTCTTCCCGCCTGGCCCTAGTGATGATGCAACACCGACCAATTGTTGGCCCATTAGAAACATGTGAGTGATTCGAGCAAGTGAGTTGCATCATGCTACCGAAGCTACAGGCAAAGATGAGCATATGGATGCTCATACCATAGTCCTTCATCTTTATGAGTTGTTTGATGAGCAAGTGAGATTCGAAAGTTTCGAAGTCTCTAAGCTCCTCTTCACCTCTGAGATGCAAGAAGGTTCATCTGTGGTACTGCTCAACATGCTGAAGACTGTGGAGTCTTCTGAGAAGCATGAGTAGGGACGGTGTTGTTAGTTGATTCCTCAAGAAAGGTTCTAAGAGGGAGTCAAAGGAACAATGAAGGGAAGAAGAAAAAGGCTAAAAAGACAACTCTCAAAGGGCATTTGCCATCATTATGGCAAGGAAGGCCATTGGCGAAGAAACTGCAAGATTTATCTTGAGTCCATAAAGAAGAATAAGACATCAGATGCCCCATCTTCTTCAGATATCTTCGTTATTGATTGTCATTCTATTTCCTCAGATACTTGGGTATTGGATACTGGGTGTGGCTCACATATATGTAATGACATACATGGGCTAAGGAATAGAAGAAGACTCATCAAGGGAGAGTCAAATTTACGTGTTGGAAATGGAGCAAAGGTTGCTGCACTCGCCGTCAGAACGTATTTATTAAAACTCCCTACAGGACTTGTCTTAGAACTGGACAATTGCTTTTATGTTCCTTCGTTGATAAAGAACATCATTTCTATTTCTTGTTTAAATAGAAATGGGTACCATTTAACTTTTAGTAACAATTGTTGTTACATAACTTTGAATGACGTTCTTTATGGGACTGAAACTTTAAGCAATAGTATTTATACGTTGGACGTATCCAGTGACATTTTCAATATCAAAGTGAGCAACAAGCATGCTCGAAAAGATAATCAATTAGACTCCTACATGTGCCATTGTCGTCTTGGCCATGTGAGCAAGAAACGCATGTCCGAATTACACTGATGTGGAATTCTGGAATCGTTTGAATTATATTCATACAATACATGCGAATCATGCTTAAAAGGCAAGATGACCAAGTTACCTTTATCGGAAAAGGTGAACCGGGTGAGTTGCTTGGTCTAATACATACTTGATGTATGTGGACCTATGTCATAACGCCTGTAAAAATTCCTAGCAATTTTACAAGATTTTTGCATGATTATAATGGGATTTATATGGTCCTTTCAAAAAATAAAAGAAATAGAGCCAAAAAGGATGCATGGCCCAGGGTTTGAACCCTAAACCTCCAAGTAGATAGCTAAACCTTAAGATGCATCCAATAACCAGAAGCCCAATAGGGTTGTGCTATTAGAAGGATATGAGAAATGATAGATAAGAGTAAGAGAGGCTAAGGGACACCTTCAAGTGAATAAATAGGAGAATGAGGAGACAAGAAAAAACACAAATTGTCATTCTCCCCTTCTCCTCTTCTTCCTCACCGAAACCCTAACTCCCTCTCCTTCCATTTCAAAACCAACCAAGCAAGAAGAGGGCTCTAGTCTTGGCATCACATAGGTATTTTCTACTACTAAACAAAGAGAAGGATGTAAGTATCCTCACCGCGCAAGTTGCTTTGCTGATGGTTGTTAAGAAAATCCTTCATGAAACTTTCGGCCAATACCGTCTTCATGCTTCCCATGATTGTCCATGCTATGTTTTGTATGAATATGATGATAACATATTTTCTAGATAGGCTTGGTTTAAGTGTTTGATCTTCAAACTTCATGAAACTCTCGGCCAATACCTTCTTCATGCTTCCCATGATTGTCCATGATAAGTTTTGTATGAGTATGATGATAACATGCTTCTAGATAGGCTTGGTTTAAGTGTTTGATCTTCAAGCTTCTTGAAACTTTCGACCAAGACCCATATAGGCTCCTAATGATTTTCTATGCTATGATCTATATTTGCTCATTGTTGGTACAATTGGCCCAGGTCACGATTGACCAGACTCGAGTTTGACTCGAGTGATGTTTTGATGTTTGACATAGTATGTTTGACATTGATGTCGGTTAATATTTTGGGGAGATTGTTTATACAATCGACCCAGGTTATAATTGACCAGACTCGAGTTTGACTCGAGTGAGACTTTGATGGTTGACTAGGGTTGACCATGTGATTATGAGAAAGTCCAAGCATGGGTCTTGGCAAGGTAAAGTCCAAGTCATGGGTACTTTGCATGGAAAGTCCAAGTGGGACACTTGGCATTTGGGAAAGTCCAAGTCTTGAGTACTTGACACAAGGAAAGTCCAAGCATGGGTCTTGGCATGGAAAGTCCAACATGGGTTGGCAAGGGAAAGTCCAAGCTTGAGTCTTGGCATTTGAGAAGTCCAAGGGTGGAGTCTTGGCAGCATAAGTCTAATGGTTGGCGGCGTAAAGTCCAAGTAGAGTCTTGGTGGCGTAAGTCCAATGTGCCTTGGCGGTGTAGACACCATTAGCATGAAATAGCCGGTGGAAGCACCTGAAGGCTAGCACGATGGATGAACAAGTCATGGATGACTTGGAGGGATCCGAGAGGCGTGAGGCTGATGGAGGTGGCTAGAAGGCTTAGGTCTAGGCTAAGGGTGGTCTAGCAAGTATGGGGACACCATACTTGGGTTAAAACCTCATCTTTGAGGTTGGCAGTCGACTAGCATTATGGCCGGTTCGACTGTCGTGAGTTGACTAGAGCTCGATTGCTATTTAGGGCTGAAATTGCCTTGGTAGTCAACTGTTCATTGGAGCAGTTGACTGCTGGCAGTCGACTTCCATGGATGGCAGTCGACTGTCAGTTGAGTCGCGAGCACAGAATGCTTCGTAGCCGACTGGGCAGTCGACTACGGGGCTGGCAATCGACTGCCAATGTTGGCAGTCGACTAGTGAGAGTC
Organism: Wurfbainia villosa; assembly: GCA_025175895.1. Classification (NCBI taxonomy): domain Eukaryota; kingdom Viridiplantae; phylum Streptophyta; class Magnoliopsida; order Zingiberales; family Zingiberaceae; genus Wurfbainia; species Wurfbainia villosa. The sequence goes on along the minus strand of JAKLTH010000241.1, from coordinate 50,114 downwards.
CCGTTGAAACTTTTCCAGCGTGGATTGAGCCATTGTCTCATAGCTATAGTATTGGTAGTCGACTGGGGCCTTATGGTAGTTGACTGCCAGATGGAAATCCAGCCCGACACAGGATATAAAGGCAGCTTGGATGGAGGGATTTTGCAGTAATTTTCTTGGGCAAAATTGAAGGGGAGAGTTGGTGCTTTCTAGTCCTTCAAAGCTAGTTCAAGGCAATCAAAGATCAAGCAATCAAAAGCTCTTGTAAAGTGTTTTTCCTTTACTTGCATTTGTATTTCATTATCATATTTGCTTGTATCTATTTGTTTATTGTTATAAACATTTGTAAGAGGTTTTCTCCACCTCCAACTTGTGTCGAGAAGGAGTTAGATTTGATTAGTGAGTGTGTGTGCATCACTAGAGCTCTTTAGAGCTCGATCCGTGGAGTAGGAACCGTTCGGTTTCGAACCACGTTATATTCTTGTGTTTGTGTGTTTGTGTTTTCATTATTGCTTTATTATCTTTGTTTCTGTATAACTAAAAATTGCAGATAAGCACGCGAACGATTTTCATCGGTACTAGCATGTGCTATTCACCCCCCCCCCCTCTAGCGTCCAATCGATCCCCTACAAGTGGTATCAGAGCGAGGTCGCTCTTCAAAGTTTAACAACTAAGGGAGCATGCTAGAGGGTGAAGATGGAGTTGGAACACTGACTAGGTTGGGACATCAATACACCGGTCCCGTACTCATTATATGGACAAGAAGGCTTCCATTCTTGGAAGAGAAGAATTGAAGATTTTTTGATGATGAGGGACTTTGAGGAATGGGTCATTTTAATGGAAGGCTTTGAATTGCCAAGAGGGCTGAAAGGAAGATATCTCAAGAAGAAAAGATGGACTCAAGACCAACTTCAAAAATCCGAAATCAATGACAAGGTAATCGATATGATAGTTAATTTAATACCTAACGAGTTATTGTCCAAGATAGGTGAAGTTCTAGATGCCAAGGAGCTATGGGAAAAATTAGCCAAGCTCTATGAAGAACCATCCATGGCCCAAGAAGGAGAAAGCTCATCCTCACAAGAAAGTGAGGATTCGGAGGTTGATAGGGAATAAACTTCCGGATCGGTGGAAGAGGAGGTGGAAGAATTGGAGGAGACCTCCACCCCTAGGATTGAGGGGGAGGAAATTAGAGCATCCTCAACACCGGAGCAACAAGAATAACCATCTACATCCGGTCAAGATGAAGAGGCTCCAACTCCGGCACCTTTTACCACGAACCTAGGTAACTTAAGCAATGCAGTTTTAAATAAAAATCACATAGTTTGCTTTGAGTGTAGGGAAGTAGGACATTACAAGAGTAAATGTCCTAAAAGAGTCAAGAAGAGTCCACCCATGCCAAAAGTCAAGGAGATCGGTCCCCCAACTATCAAAAGCAAGGAGAAAGTCATTTGCTTCAAATGTGGCCACCGACATTAATGAGTCAATGCCCAAGAGGGAAGAAGAAGGGGCAAGAAGGAGCTACACAAGTAGGGGGAGCTTCCAAAGCTAACCCTAAGGTATTTTTAAATAAAGCTCCTTATTCAAATAATGTCAAAAGGCATACTAGAAATAATTTTAGCAATCTTGCTATCTATCATAAAGAGCATGCTAGAAATAAGGAATTGTGTCTAGGAGCTAAGAATGTCTACTTTTCAAAGAAGGAAAAATTTGGGACTAATGCCCCTAAAAATGTCATACCTAGGGAATCTATTAGGATAATACAAGAGCACCTAGGTTTTAACCCTAAATGGACTGGTGTATGCCTAGGAAGAACCATGCCCAAGGATTATATCAAAATTCTAAAATTGAGCAATTAGAATTAGAGAACCAAGCCTTGAGATCAAGGCTTGAAAAACTTGAGAAGACCCTTAAAATTATGCAAAATCAATTTAAAGGGTCAAGTGATCAAAAGTCTAGGTTCAAAAGTCAAAGTCAACACCTAGGACCTAAGAGTCAAAAGTCAACCAAGGGCAAGCAAGGTTTGGGTCACAAACCTAAGCCTAAGGTGGCTTATCATAGTGTTCCATTTGACTATGGAACACAACTAGGTCTAGGAAGACTAAGGTTACTAGGGAAGTTATCCCTAAGAGTAACCAAGGTTTGTACCTAGTGGCTAGGGTTTCAATGAAACCTAGGGTGGCCACTAAGAAGGTTGCAAGGGGAGTTACCCCTAGAGTCAACCTAGGTAAGACCCAAATGACCAAGGCTAACAAGCCTAGGAGGGTCATTAGAAGGGTATCTAGGGAGGTTATCCCTAAGGAATACCTAATTAACCCTAGGAGCTCAAATAGGTTTTGGGTTCCTAAGAGCGTGATTGATTCACGCTAGATGGGTTAGGGTGTGCCAACCTTAAATGGATGGGTAGTTAACCTAACCATGGTAAAGGTGACATTTTAGGTCATTTCCAAGGTTATGGATATCTTGGAAATAGATTTGATGATAAATCCTAAAAGATTTTAGGATGTGCCAATATCATTTAAGAAGATTGAAAAATCAATCAAATTGGCACAATTTAGGTTTAGAGGCTATAGTGTGTCATTTTGGATTTTTGGCACACTTAGGAGATTAGTGATAATATGACAAAATATATTTAATTATATCAAATGACAATTAATATTAAAATTTAGGTATTATTATACCTATATATTTTATTTGCCATGTTTTGTTTGTCATATAACATGCCATGACATCATGCTTATTTTTAATCATTTTATATGTCATATTCATGTTTAGGATTAAAGTTTTTAAATGTCATGTGTTTTTAGATTTCATTTTATGCCATGACATTATGATTATGAGCATATGCTTATTTATATCATCATTAATGTCATAATCATTCATGCATTTGATTAAAATTGAGTTAAGGACTTTGGCATGACTTGAGTCTCATTTATAAGGGAATCAAGTAGAGTTGCCTTAGAAAATGCATGAAACCCTAGATTAGGAGAACAAAACCCACATCTCACATTACATTGACATGTATGTATTTATACACCCTAGATACATGTGAGATGCTAGGATATGAGTTGAGTTTAAGGTGCATAGTTTTTGCATCTAGATGGACTATAACTCATCTAATTTCATTGGTGGATCATTAGAAAAGCTTGTGTACAAGTCATGTACATTGAGCCCAAGGAATATGATTCAAAATAAGGTTGTAAAAATATTTTAAAATCATTTTGAAAAATCTTGGTGAAGTCTATCTTTTGATAGCAATCACCATTGATGAGATTGATACAAAGTGAGCTAAAACATTGAAGTTTTTCTTCACTTTTGAATTTTGTATCAATTTCGATATTTTATGGGTAAAATAATTTTCAAATATTTTTCACCCATTGTATTGCTTATAATTAATGTACGTATGAATTTTCAAAATAAGTAGAATTACTTATATTTTTCAAAATTCGATTAGAATAAATTCGAATTTTAGTTATCAATCGACTACCACTTGTTGGCAGTCGACTAATGCAAGGGCAGTTCGACTGTTTTTATCAGGAGTCGACTGGTAGGCTGATTTCGAGTTAACAAGGTTTGTTTAGCCTGTGTTCAACTATGGTAAAGGTTCCTAATCACTCCTAACCCTAGGATATTCTTTGGGAAGCATTATAAAGGGTGAAAATCTATTGGATATGGATTTGGAGAGGTGTTAGGTCAAAGTATCAAATTTAAGGGTGGAAGAGTTCATGTTTGAACTTTGAGCCTTAATTTTGATGGTTTAGAGTTCTTATTGGCTTAGGGACTTCCCGAGGACATTGTTGGTGCAATGGTCAAGGGGGAACAAGCCTTTAGGGGGAGGTATCCATCATGGGATGATGGATGTGTTTTTTCTTCTTGAAGGGGGAGAACTTATTGGGAGAGTGTCATCAATTGGAAAAATTGATGGGATTTTGAGAGACCCAATTTGGAAATTGGGAGAGTGTATAGGATTGCCTTTCTTGAGTGATATGGGACTTATCACTAGGAAGATAGTAGGCATCCTAGGTATTTTTGGTCCAAGGGGGAGATTGTAAGATCTCATTGGAACATGAGACATTTACCTCCTTGGAGAGAACCTTTTTGATGTATGTCAAAAAGGGGGAGAGTAAAATTACCAATTTGGGAAATTGGTAAGGGAGTTTGAGTTAGGGGCCTAATTCAAGGTTTGTTTTGTCAAACATCAAAAAGGGGGAGATTGTTGATGCAATTGGACCAGGTCACGATTGACCAGACTCGAGTTTGACTCGAGTGATGTTTTGATGTTTGACATAGTATGTTTGACATTGATGTCGGTTAATGTTTTGGGGAGATTGTTTATACAATCGACCCAGGTTATAATTGACCAGACTCGAGCTTGACTCGAGGAAGACTTTGATGGTTGACTAGGGTTGACCATGTGATTATGAGAAAGTCCAAGCATGGGTCTTGGCAAGGTAAAGTCCAAGTCATGGGTACTTGGCATGGAAAGTCCAAGTGGGACACTTAGCATTTGGGAAAGTTCAAGTCTTGAGTATTTGGAACAAGGGAAGTCCAAGCATGGGTCTTGGCATGGAAAGTCCAACATGGGTTGGCAAGGGAAAGTCCAAGCTTGAGTCTTGGCATTTGAGAAGTCCAAGGGGTTTGATATTGGCGGCGTAAAGTCCAAGGGTGGAGTCTTGGCAGCATAAGTCCAATGGTTGGCGGCGTAAAGTCCAAGCGGAGTCTTGGCGGTGTAAGTCCAATGTACCTTGGCGGTGTAGACACCGTTAGCATGACATAGCCGATGGAAGCACCTGAAGGCTAGCGCGATGGATGAACAAGTCATGGATGACTTGGAGGGATCCGAGAGGCGTGAGGCTGATAGAGATGGCTAGAAGGCTTAGGTCTAGGCTAAGGGTGGTCTAGCAAGTATGGGGACACCATACTTTGGTTAAAACCTCATCTTTGAGGTTGGCAGTCGACTAACATTATGGCCGGTTCGACTACCGTGAGTTGACTAGAGCTCGACTGCCATTTAGGGCTGAAATTGCCTTGGCGATCAAGCGCTCAATGGAGCGTGGATGGGGCAGCGATCGACCGATTAGTCGCGAGCACAGAATGCTCAGTAGCCGACTGGGCAAGCGACTACGGCGGCATTCAATTGCCAATGTTGGCGATCGGGTGAGAGTCCCGTTGGAACTTTTTCGGTGGATTGAGGCGTCGTCTCACGGCTGATGTTGGCAATCGGCCCAGGGCCTTATGGCGATACCGCGGAAATCTAGCGAATCATGCGTGATTTAAAGGCAGCTCGGATGGAGGGTTTTTGCAGCGATTTTCTTGGGCGAAATTGAAGGGGAGAGTTGGTGCTTTCCAGTCCTTCAAAGGTAGTTCAAGGCAATCAAAGATCAAGCAATCAAAAGCTCTTGTAAAGTGTTTTTCCTTTACTTGCATTTGTATTTCATTATCGTATTTGCTTGTATCTATTTATTTATTGTTGTAAACAATTGTAAGAGGTTTTCTCCACCTCCGACTTGTGTCGTGAACGAGTTAGTTTTGATTAGTGAGTGCATCGCTAGAGCTTTTAGAGCTCGATCAGTGAGTAGGAACCGTCGGTTCCGCACGCTATATCCTTGTGTTTGTGTTTTCGTTATTGCTTTATTATCTTTGTTTCCGCTGCGCTAACAAAAATTGTAGACAAGCACGCGAACGATTTCCATCGGTACTAGCACGCACTATTCACCCCCCCCTCTAGCGTCCAATCGATCCCCTACTGTCATGTTATGTTTTGAATGTAGATGAAGATAATATGTTGATAGCTAAGCTAGATTTAAGTGTTTGATCTTCAAGCTTCTTGAAACTTTCGGCCAAGACCCATATAGGCTCCTAATGGTTTTCTATGCTATGATCTATATGTGGTCATGTTATGTTTTTAATGTAGATGAAGATAATATGTTGATAGCTAAGCTAGATTTAAGTGTTGAACCCTCAAGCTTCTTGAAACTTTCGGCCAAGACCCATATAGGCTCCTAATGGTTTTCTATGCTATGATCTATATGTAGTCATGTTATGTTTTAAATGTAGATGAAGATAATATGTTGATAGCTAAGCTAGATTTAAGTGTTGGATCCTTAAGCCTCTTGAAACTCTCGGCCAAGACCTATTTAGGCTCCTAAGGACCTCCCATGCCATGATCTATATGTGATGGAATTAACATGTGGTTAGTTAGATCTTGTACAAGTTGTTTAGGGTTTAAAATTTTGGTAGAACCCCATGAAGTTTAGATCACACCATGTTATGCTTGTTCATGATGTTTATGCCATACTCTATATGTGTGTGATGTTAGTATGATGTTAAGTAGACCTTGCCCAAGTTGTTTAGCATGTAAACTCCTAAGAACCCTCCCTTAGGGTTTCGACCAGCCCATGTACATGCCCTCTACTAAATCCTCCATGCCATGCTACATGTAGAAAAAAAATGCAAATATGATGTTAGTTAGATTTTATGATAGCATGATTGGTTTATGTCACTACCTTATGTCCATGTTAATTGTATGAATGTATGATTATGTTCTGCTCATTGCCATGATAATTGTATGAATATATGATATGTCATAAAGAAGGAACATGATATGTTATGTAAAGAAATATGATATGTTATAAAGAAGGAACGTGATATGTTATGAAAAGAAATATGATATGTTATGAAGAAGGAACATGATATGCTATGAAGAAGGAACATGATATGCCATGATAAGGAACATGATATGTTTATGAAAAGAAATATGATGTGTTATGATATGGAACATGATATGTTATGAAAAGAAATATGATATGTTATGATAAGGAACATGATATGCTATTTTACTTTTTGCATGGCTTGTATCGGACCCTAATAAGGTCCAAGGGATGGGCTCCTACGTGCCCCTGGATCGACGGTCGCAGTACGGACCCAATACGGGATGGGCTCCTAGTTACCCTAGGCCGACGGTCATAAGTACGGGCTTAGGATGGGCTTCTATGTTATGTTTCCCCTAGGTCGACGGACATAGTATGGGACTAGTACTCTAGTAGGTTCGGGATTAGCTACCTCGGGTCTATTAGAGATGCGCACTATGATGATGATGTATGTGGTATAATGTCGCCCAATATGTTGAGAGTATGTTTAAGTACCTATAAGATATATGTTTTCAAAGAGCATCTTGCATATACCCTTATTTCATGTCTAGGTGATTATGATGTTTACATCAATGCTATGCTTATATGTTCTTGTATGTTTATCTGCATGCTATGCTTATATGTTCTTGTATGTTTATATGCATGCTATGCTTATATGTTCTTAAATGATCATGTCACTACTCTATGTCTAATTCTTGATGTATGGCTTTTGTGAGTAGGAAAGGATCTTACTAAGCCTATGTGCTTATAGTTTTATGTTCCTTGTACTCATGCAGATAAGGGTAAAGAATGGCTAAACTAAAGGGAGCAGCAGGAGGGGCAAAGTGTGTGTGGTAGTAGCATGGTGGAGGAGATCTATGTTTCCCATACTTATGCATGTTTCCCCTTAAGTTTTGCATGTTAGTTGTTAAGAGTCGAACTCTACTTGATGATGAATGGTCACTACTTTGTGTCCTTTAAGTTGAATGTCAAGAACTTGAACTAAGTACTTATGAAATGATGATGCATGCTTTATGTTTAAAAGAAAAAAAAAAGTTTAAAGTCTTCCGCTGTAAGAAGTATTTGTAGTCTTCCGCTGTAATTGCATGTATGTATGATCGCTGTCACTACGCTCTTCCAACCCCGGAAAGGGTGGGCGTGATGTGTCCGCTTTTCCACTACACACACATCAAGCTCCAATCCTGCCGCTCCAAGTAAGAAATTCTATGTCTACTCTATTTCTGTTCATGTATGATAAGAAATGCTTTAAGCTTAAATATGCATGAAAATATGTATGATAACCTTATGCAAGCCTTTAGTTTAAATATGCATAGATAAATGAATGATAATCTTATACTAGCCTTATTCTAATATATGAAGATAAACATGGCTGGGAGACGCAGTAGTAGAGTCGATGAGATAGCACCCTCACCTGACCTTACGCATGTGGTTACTGAACTCCAGCGTCAAGTCACAGAGCAACAACAAGTGATAAATGACTTAATGAATCGAGGAAACCCTACGCCCCACCGGGCCTGGCCTAATAGTTTGATAGGAAGCTTACCTAATCCAGTGGCAGAGGCTGAAGCCAGAAAATTTCTCTAGTACTGGTGAACCATGGGACGCCCAAGCCTAGTTCAAGACCGTGGAAAGCATCGTAGAGCTACTGGACTAGCTCGAATGCGAGAAGATTAAGTGTGCATCATTTTGCCTTTCGGGAGATGCCCGAATTTGGTGGGAAAGGGTTAAAGCAAAGAGGCAAGTGAATCAGATGAGATGGACTGACTTCGAATATGAATTTTTCGAAGAATTCTTCCATATACGGGTGACAAACGAGCATTATAACGAGTTCACTGGGTTCTGGCAAGGTGACCTATCAGTTAGTGAAGCTGTGAAGAGGTTCAACCAACTCGCACGCCTATGCCCAGAGTTGGTCAGTACAGAAAGAGAAAGGGTCAGACTCATGTCAAGATGCTCACCCGAGATAGCTCAACGCGGGCGGAGTTCATAGACCGCATACCACAAAGGAGTTGTTCAGTAGTGCCTTGATTACCGAATATTACCTGAACAACATTAACCAGCAAAAGAAGGCACTGAGTGAAGGAAGGAGTCAAGCCCTGTCAGGAGGTCAGAGAACCCAGAGTACTTGGAAAGGGAACCACACTGGCAAGAGAAAGCAATGGATGACTCTAAAGATGGTCCTGAACAAGCGACCCAAGATTCCTCTGTGTACTACATGCAGGAAGATACATCCCGGAGTGTGCTACAGGGGCACGAATAGATGCTACAACTGTGGACGGGAAGGGCATAGAGTCAAGGACTGCCCTATTCAGGTTCAGGCACCTCCTCAACAGTATGCCCAGTACAGGGGTGCTCCTCCACAGCTACACCAGATGCAGGCTGCAATCGAAGGTACCCCGATAAGTCAAGGGAGATTGGAAGCCCCGCCAGTGACGACGAATGCCAGGGTATTCTCTCTCACCCAAGAAGATGTGGCGAACGCTTCTACGGTTGTCACAGGTCAGATATTTATTTTCTGTCAGCATGCTACTGCATTATTTGATACTGGGGCAACACATTCATTTGTTTCTACACCTTTCACGAAAAAGATGGACATACCACCACAAGCTTTGGATCGTAAGTTCTTAACCACCCTGCCCTCGAGAGAAGTAATGCTTTCTACTCATATGCTGCGAGCCGCACCCATCAGAATCGCAGACAGAGAACTCTACTGTGATCTGATAGTGCTCGACATGCAGGATTATGATATTATATTGGGCATGGATTTCTTAAGAAAGTACGGTGCTTCGATTGAGTGGCGTAAAAGAAAAGTGGTCTTCCAGCCGGAGGCAGAACCTATGTTTGAATTTATTGGAGAGCCAAGGAAAAGAATCGATAAATTTCTATCAGCTCTACGGGCACGCAAGATGTTAGACAGTGGATGCACTAGGTTTCTAGCACATGTGGTTGATACAAGTCAAGCCGAGGACCAGAAGCTAGAAGATGTCAGAGTTGTATGCAACTACCCAGAGGTATTCCCAGATGAACTACCAGGGTTAGCCCCAGATAGAGAAATTGAATTTGAGATCGAATTGATTCCTGGTACTAACCCGATCTCTAAAGCACCTTACCGTATGTCGCCGACTGAATTGAAGGAACTTCAGGGACAACTATAGGAGTTACTCGACAAGGGACTCATACACCCAAGTCGCTCTCCATGGGGAGCTCCAGTACTATTGGTGAAGAAGAAAGATGAGTCTATGCAAATGTGTATAGACTACTGAGCACTAAATAATGTGACAATTAAGAACAGGTACCCTTTACCGCTGATTGACGACCTGTTCGACCAGCTAAAGGGTGCCACCGTCTTCTCTAAGATTGACCTGAGGTTTGCCTATCATCAAGTGAAAGTGAAACCAGATGATATACCAAAGACGACTTTCCGAACAAGATACGGACATTATGAGTTCGTAGTTATGCCCTTCGGAGTGACGAATGCACCTGCTATGTTCATGGATCTGATGAATCGGGTATTCTCGGCATTCCTCGACAAATTTGTAATCGTTTTCATCGACGATATACTGATATATTCGAGAACCCAAGAAGAGCACATAGAACACCTGAATATGGTATTACAGATTCTTCGGGAAAAGCAGCTGTATGCAAAGTTCTCCATATGCGAATTCTGGCTTGATCAAGTATCATTTTTGGGTCACGTTATATCCAAGCACGGAGTGATGGTATACCCAAGAAGATTGAAGCCGCGGAGTAACTGGAACAGGACAAAGTATGCCAGCGAGATCAGAAGCTTTCTTTGGCTAGCAAGCTACTACAAGAAGTTTGTAGAGAACTTCTCTAGAATTGCAGCCCCTATGACAGTTCTCTCCAGAAAGAACAAAAAGTACGAATGGATGGACGCCTACGAGAAGAGTTTCATGGAATTGAAAAAGAGACTGACCAGCGCTCCAATCCTTGCTCTTCCGGACAGTAATGAAGGTTTCGACATGTACAGCGACGCTTCCAAGTTGGGACTGAGTCAGACTCATGCAGAATGGCAAGGTCATTGCCTACGCCTCTAGGAAACTCAAGGAACATGAAAGGAACTATCCCACTCACGATCTAGAGCTAGCGGTCATGGTCTTTGCTCTCAAAACATGGAGGCATTATCTATATGGAGCTCAGTGTAGGATTTATACAGACCACCAGAGTCCAAAATATTTCTTCACACAGAAGGACCTAAACATGAGGCAACGCAGATGACTCGAGCTCGTCAAGGATTATGACTGTGAGATCTTCTACCATCTAGGAAAAGCGAACAAGGTGGCCGATGCACTCAGCAGGAAGTCCTGTGCCACCTTGATGTCTCTATCAGTATTATCTCGACCCTTAGAAAAGGAAATTATGCATTACGGGGTTAAAATCATTTCCGGACGACTTTCTACCATGATGATAGTACCGATGCTATTCGACGATATATTAGAAAAGCAAGCCTATGACCCGAGCATTCAAAGGATCAAGAAAGAGGTCCTGGAAGGAAAGGATGATGGATTTCAGATCTCGGAGTACTCTACCTCGGATCGCTTGTGTATTCCCGATGATCCGATAATTACGAAAGAAGATATTTGAGGAAGCTCACTAACCCCTTATGCGATGCATCCCGGAACCACCAAGATGTACCAAGATCCAAAAGGAAATTCGTGGTTCGGTATGAAAAGAGATGTGGCTCAAGATGTCAAGACTACCGACCGCCAAAGGGTTAAAGGTAACACCGTAGACATGGAGGAACACTGCAGCCAATCCAAATTCCAGAATGGAAATGGGAAGATATTTCTATGGATTTCATCTCAGGACTGCCCAAGACGATGAATGGATATGACGCTATATGGGTAATCGTGGACAGATTGACGAAGTCTGCCCACTTCTTAGCAATCAAGACGACCTATTCGACTGAGCAACTGGCTCAATTATATGCTAAGGAAATTATCAGATTACATGGGATTCCTAAGACCATCATTTCGATGAGATGGTCGCTTATTTCCCATTTCGGGAATGTGTCAAGGCCCTCGCACGGCTATTATTCAAGATCGCCTTTCATCCTCAGACTAATGGACAGACCGAAAGGGTTAATCAAGTACTGGAGGATATGTTACGAGCTTGCGCCTTGGATTTCAAAGGGAGCTGGTGCCGATACTTATGCTTGGCAGAATTCACCTACAATAATAGCTACCAAGCTACTATTGGAATGGCGCCCTACGAGGCTCTATACGGGAGGAAATGTAGATCTCCTATATGTTGGTGCGAGGGTGGTGAAAAGAAGGGGATGGGACTTCAAACATATTTCATTGACAACACCACCCGAGCTATACAGAACATCCGCCAAAGAATTGAAACTGCTCAGAGCCAGCAGAAGAGCTATGCAGATATGCAGCGTAGACCGTTGGAATTCGACGTCGGGGATCTGGTATTCCTTAAGGTAGCCCCTATGAAGGGGGTGATGAGATTCGGAAGGAAGGGTAAGCTGAGTCTGCGCTATGTGGGTCCGTATCCGATATTGAAGAAAGTTGGCAAAGTAGCTTACGATCTAGAGCTGCCTCAAGAGATGTCGGCTATTCACAAGGTGTTCCACGTTTCGATGCTGAAGAAGTGCATTTCCAATACATACCAAGTGATCGAGCCACAAACAGTGCAAGTTCAAGAGGACCTGAGTTATGAAAGTCAACCTATCCAGATACTAAACCGAGAAGTCAAAAGACTAAGGAATAAAGAGATGCCCTTAGTGAAGGTCCTGTGACAAAATCAACGGTATGAAGAAGCCACCTAGGAACACGAGGAGGACATGAAACAGAAGTACCCAGAGTTATTCTAAGTTTCAAGGACGAAACTTTTAAAAGGTATGAAGGATTGTAATGCACGTAAAATTCCTAACAATTTTACAAGAATTTTTGCATGATTATAATGGGCTTTATGTGGGCTCTTTCAAAAAAATAAAAGAAATAGAGCCTAAAAGGATGCATGGCCCAAGGTTTGAACCCTAAACCTCCAAGTAGATGGCTAAACCTTAAGATGCATCCAATAACCAGAAGCCCAACAGGGTTGTGTTATTAGAAGAATATGGGAAATGATAGATAAGGGTAAGGGAGGCAAAGGGACACCTTAAGTGAATAAATTGGAGAATGAGGAGACAAGAAAAACACAAATTGTCATTCTCCCCTTCTCCTCTTCTTCCTCACTGAAACCCTAACTCCCTCTCCTCCCATTTTCGAAAACCACCAAGCAAGAAGAGGGCTCTAGTCTTGGCATCACATAGGGTATTTTCTACTACTAAACAAAGTGAAGGATGTAAGTATCCCCTCACCTGCAGTCAAGTTGCTTCGGTTGATGGTTGTTAAGAAAATCCTTCATGAAACTTTTGGCCAATTCCTTCTTCATACTTCCCATGATTGTCCATGCTATGTTTTGTATGAATATGATGATAACATGTTTCTAGATAGGCTTGTTTTAAGTGTTTGATCTTCAAACTTCATGAAACTCTCGGCCAATACCTTCTTCATGCTTCCCATGACTGTCCATGCTATGTTTTGTATGAGTATGATGATAACATGCTTCTAGATAGGCTTGGTTTAAGCGTTTGATCTTCAAGCTTCTTGAAACTTTCGGCCAAGACCCATATAGGATCCTAATGGTTTTCTATGCTATGATCTATATGTGGTCATGTTATGTTTTGAATGTAGATGAAGATAATATGTTGATAGCTAAGCTAGATTTAAGTGTTTGATCTTCAAGCTTCTTGAAACTTTCGGCCAAGACCCATATAGGCTCCTAATGGTTTTCTATGCTATGATCTATATGTGGTCATGTTATGTTTGAATGTAGATGAAGATAATATGTTGATAGATAAGCTAGATTTAAGTGTTGAACCCTCAAGCTTCTTGAAACTTTCAGCCAAGACCCATATAGGCTCCTAATGGTTTTCTATGCTATGATATATATGTAGTCATGTTATGTTTTAAATGTAGATGAAGATAATATGTTGATAGCTAAGCTAGATTTAAGTGTTGGATCTTTAAGCCTCTTGAAACTCTCGGCCAAGACGTATTTAGGCTCCTAAGGACCTCCCATGCCATGATCTATATGTGATGGAATTAAAATGTGGTTAGTTAGATCTTGTACAAGTTGTTTAGGGTTTAAAATTTTTGTAGAACCCCATGAAGTTTAGATCACACCATGTTATGCTTGTTCATGATGTTTATGTCATACTCTATATGTGTGTGATGTTAGTATGATGTTAAGTAGACCTTGCCCAAGTTGTTTAGCATGTAAACTCCTAAGAACCCTCCTTAGGGTTTTGGCCAGCCCATGTACATGCCCTCTACTAAATCCTCTATGCCATGCTACATGTAGAAAAAAATGCAAATATGATGTTAGTTAGATTTTATGATAGCATGATTGGTTAATGTCACTACCTTATATCCATGTTAATTGTATGAATATATGATTATGTTCTGCTCATTGTCATGATAATTGTATGAATGTATGATATGTCATAAAGAAGGAACATTATATGTTATGTAAAGAAATATGATATGTTATAAAGAAGGAACGTGATATGTTATGAAAAGAAATGTGATATGTTATGAAGAATGAACATGATATGCTATGAAGAAGGAACATGATATGCCATGATAAGGAACATGATATGTTTATGAAAAGTAATATGATGTGTTATGATAAGAAACATGATATGTTATGAAAAGAAATATGATATGTTATGATAAGGAACATGATATGCTATTTTACTTTTTGCATGACTTGTACTGGACCTTAATAAGGTCCAAGGGATGGGCTCCTACATGCCCCTAGGTCGATGGTCGTAGGACCTAGTACGGATGGGCTCCTAGTTGCCCTAGGTCGACGGTCATAAGTACAGGCTTAGGATGGGCTTCTATGTTATGTTGCCCCTAGGCCGACGGACATAGTACTAGCCTAGTACTCTAGTAGGTTCTGGATTAGCTACCTTGGGTCTATGAGGGATGTGCGCTATGATGATGATGTATGTGGTACAATGCCGCGCCCAATATGTTGAGATTATGTTTAAGTACCTATAAGATATATGTTTTCAAAGAGCATCTTGCATATACCCTTATTTCATGTCTAGGTGATTATGATGTTTACATCAATGCTATGCTTATATGTTCTTCTATGTTTATCTGCATGCTATGCTTATATGTTCTTAAATGATCATATCACTACTCTTTGTCTAATTCTCGATATATGGCTTTTGTGAGTAGAAAAGGATCTTACTAAGCCTATGTGCTTATAGTTTTATGTTCCCTTGTACTGCAGATAAGGGTAAAAAATGGCTAAACTAAAGGGAGTAGCAGGAGGGGCAAAGTGTGTGTGGTAGTGGCATGGTGGAGGAGATCTGTTTATGTTTCCCATACTTATGCATGTTTTCCCTTAAGTTTTGCATGTTAGTTGTTAAGAGTCGAACTCTACTTGATGATGAATGGTCACTACTTGGTGTCCTTTAAGTTGAATGTCATAAACTTGAACTAAGTACTTATGAAATGATGATGCATGCTTTATGTTTAAAAGAAAGAAAAAAAAAAGAAATTTAAAGTCTTCTGCTGTAAGAAGTATATGTAGTCTTCCGCTGTAAGTGCATGTATGTATGATCTCACTACGCCTCTTTCAACCCCGGAAGGGCGGGCGTGATATGTCAACTCAAGCCTTAGAAGGTTCTAGCTACTTCATTACCTTCACCGATGATCACTCACGGTTTGGGTATGTGTTCTTGATGAAACACAAGTCTGAAGCCTTTGAAAGGTTCAAAGAATTCAGAAATGAAGTAGAGAAACAACATGACAAGAGTATTAAAATACTTCGATCAGATCGAGGTGGTGAATACTTGAGTCAAGACATGACATGACATGAAGTCTCATGTATAAGGGAATCAAGTAGTGTTGCCTTAGAAAAATGCATGAAACTCTAGCTTAGGATGAACAAAACTCACATCTCACATCACATTGACATGTGTGTGTATTGATACACCCTAGACACATGTGAGATGATTGGAAATGAGTTAAGTTCAAGGTTCATAGTTTTTGCATCTAGATGAACTCAAACTCATCTTATATTATTGATGAATCATGAGGAAAGCTTGTGTACAAATCATGTGCATTAAGCCCATAGACCATGGTTCAATATAAGGTTTTAAAACAATTTCAAAATCATTTTGAAAAACCTTGGTGAAGTCTATCTTTTGATAGCAATCACCATTGATGATGTTGATACAAAGTGAGCCCAAAACAATGAAGTTTTTCTCACTTTTGAACTTTATATCAAACTCACTATTTTATGGGTAAATTATTTTTCAAATATTTTTCACCCATTGTATTTGGTATAAGTATTATATGGACGAAGTTTCACTATTTTTCAAATTATGTATAATTACTTATGATTTTTGAAAATTGGTTTCTGAAAGATGAAAACTACATTTTGTAGTTATCAGTCGACTACCACTTATTGGCAGTCGACTGATGAGCACGGTAGTTGATTGATTACTGTCAGAGTTGACTGTCATAGCTGATTTCGAGTAAACAAGTTTGTTTAGCCCAATTTCAGCTATGGTAAGGTTCCCTAACCACTCCTAACCCTAGGATATGATTTGGAAAGCATTATAAAGGGTGAAAATCCATTAGATATGGATTAGGAGAGTTGTTTAGGGTGTGTATCAATTTAAAGTGAGTGAAAGTTCAAGTTTGAACTTTTAACCTTAATTTTAATGGTTTAGAGTGCCTATAGGCTTAGAGACTTTCCAAGGACATTATTGGTGCAATGATCAAGGGGGAGCAAACCTTTAGGGGGAGGTTGTCCATCTTGGGATGATGGATGTATATTCTTCCTTGTAAGGGGGAGAATGTGGAGAATTTTGGAGAAGTTAGGATTGCCTCTCTTAAGTGATATGAGACCTATCACTAGGAAGATTGTAGGCATCCTAGGTGTTTTTGGACCAAGAGGGAGATTGTAAGATCTCATTGAGATATGAGACATTGACCTCCTTGGAAGAACCTTTTTGATGTATGCCAAAAAGGGGGAGAAATGGAAACTACCAATTTGGAAGAATTGGTAAGGAGATTTGAGTTAGGGTTTAGTCCTAACTCAAAGGTATTTGGTTTTTGTCAAACATAAAAAGGGGGAGATTGTTGGTGCAATCGGCCCAGGTCACGATTAACCAGACTCGAGTAGTGTTTTGATGTTTGACATTGATGTTTGACAATGTGTTGGGGAGATTGTTGGTGCAATTGACTTAGGTCATGATTGACTGGACTCGAGTTTGACTCGAGTGGGATTTTGATGTTTGATGATGGTTTGACCATTGTCATGGGAGAAGTCCAAGTCTTGTGTACTTGGCAAGGAAAGTCCAACATGGGTTGGCAAGGAAAGTCCAAGCATGGGTCTTGGCAAGGGAAATTCTAAGCTTGAGTCTTGGCAATTGGAAAGTCTAAGGGGTGATATTGGTGGCGTAAAGTCCAAGGGTGAAGTCTTAGCAGCGTAAGTCCAATGTGCCTTGGCAGTGTAGACCACATTAGCATGACAATAGCTGATGGAAGCACCTGAAGGTTAGCATATGGATGAACAAGTCATGGATGACTTGGAGGGATCCGATAGGCACGAGGCTGATGGAGGTGGCTAGAAGGCTTAAGTCTAGGCTAAGAGTGGTCTAGCAAGTATGGGGGCACCATACTTGGGGTTAAACCTCATGTTTGAGGTTATTAGTTGACCGGGGCTTTATACCAGTCGGATAGTCAAGTGTTTGACACTTGGCAGCCGAGTCGATACTCAGCAGTCGACTGAGATTATGGTCGGTTCGACTGCTGTGAGTCAACTAGTGCTTGACTACCGTTTAAGGGTCAAAAAGGCCTAACAGTCGATTGATCATTGGATCAGTCGACTGATGCCAGTCTGACTGCCATATATGGCAGTCAACTAATGGTTCAGCCGCGAGCATAGAACACACCGTAGCCGATTGGGCAGTCGGCTATGAGCACTGGCAGTCGATTGCCAATGTTTGCAGTCGACTGATGAGAGTCCCGTTGGATTTTTTCCAGCATGGATCAGACCATTGTCTCACAACAACAGTATTAGCAATCGATTGCCAGGTGGAAATCTAGGTCGATGTAGGTTAAAAGGAGCTATTCGTGGGAGATGTCGGCAATGGTTCTTGGGGAGGCTTCTTGAGATATTTTGAAGGTGAATTGTAGGTGCATTTCAGAGTCCTTTAAGCTCATCCAAGCAACCAACAAGCAAGCGCTCAAAAACCTAGTTAGTAAAGTGCTTTTTACATTTCATTCATATTTTGCTTATATTTCTTTGTATTGCTTTTATAATCATTTGTACGTGGTTTCTCCACCTCCGACATGTTGTCAAGGAGTTATTGATTAGTGGTGTGTGTTTACATTGCTAGGGCTCGTTTGAGCCCAATCCATGGAGTAGGAACCATATGGTTCCACACCACGTTATATCATCGTGTTGTGATTGTGTTTGTGCATTTTGTATTGTATTATTTCTATTTCCGTTGCGTATAACAAGTTTTGTAGCAAGCATGATCGAGATCCATCTCCGACGATGAAACGCTATTATTCACCCCCTCTAGCGAGGCCTGTGTCCTAACATATGGAACTGAATCTAGGTTTAGAAAAACCAAGGTTAATAGAGAAGTTATCCCCAAGATTAACCAAAAAGGTTACTAGGGAGGCAATCCCTAAGGTTAATCTAGGAAAGACTCAAATGACTAAGGCTTCAAAACCAAAAAGGGTCATTAAGAAGGTATCTAGGGAATTTATCCCTAGTGAATACCTTGTTAACCCAAGGAGCTCCAATAGGTATTGGGTTCCTAGGAGCGTGATCGATTCACGCTAGATGGGTTAGGGTGTGTCAACCCTAAGTGGATAGGTAGTTAACCTAACCATGGTAGAGTTGACACTTTAGGATGTGCTAATGTGTTTTGAGAAGTTGAAAATTGATTAAATTGGCACAACTAGGGTTAGAAGTCATGGTGTGTCATTTTGGGTTGTTGGTACACTAGGGGGATAGTTGGTATGAAGGCAAAATGGATTTAATCTTATAAATGATAATTTGAGCTTAACACTTAGGTATTTTATACCTTAGTATTTTATACTTGCTATGATTTATTTGCCTTGCCATGTTATAACGTTATATTTATTTTTATCATATAAAATGTCATGATAATACTTAGGTTAGCTAAATGTCATGTTATGCTTAAGCTTATATCACATGTCATGACATCATGATTATTGACACATGCTTTTATTCTTGTCATCATTTATGCCATAATCATTATTTATGCATTAAATAAAATTGAGTTAAAGACTATGACATGATTTGAAGTCCCATGCATAAGAGAATCAAATAGAGTTGCCTAGCATATGCATGAGACCCTAAATGAACAAAACTTGCATCTCACTAGAACACTTGACTTGTATGTGCTTCACACACCTAGATACAAGGGAGATATTTAGGAAAATGAATTTAAAGGTTTTAAAATCATTTCAAAATCATTTTGAAAAACCTTGGTGAAGTCTATCTTTTGATAGCAATCACCATTGAATGAAGTGATACAAAGTAGTGTCAAACATTGAAAATTTCAAGAGTTTTGAACTTTGTATCAATCTCACTAGTTTATGGGTATTTTATTTTTCTAATATTTTTCACCCATAATGTTTGTAATAAGTAATGTACGTATAAATTTTTAATATTTTTTAAATTACGTATTTTTACTTATGAATTTTTGAATTTCATTTTTTAAATCTGATTTCTGTACTATGCAGAAATTAGTCGACTGACATGAATCACAGTCGACTGGAGTCAAAATCAATCAACTGGTAGCTGAAGGAGTCGACTGATAATGCTGATTTCGGGCAAACAATGTTTGTTAGGCCCATGTTCAGCTATTTCTTGGTTCCCTAAGTGCTCCTAACACTAGGATATGCTTTGGAGAGCGTTAAAAAGGGTGAAAATCTATTGGGTATGGATTAGGAGAATTGTTTAGGGTGTGTATCGAATTTTAAGGGAGGTGAAAGTTCAATGTTGAATCTTTGCCCTTAATTTCAATTGTTTAGTGTTCCTATTGGATTAGGGACTCTCCAAGGACTTTGTTGGTGCAATGGTCAAGGGGGAGCAAGCCTTTAGGGGTAGGTTATCCATCTTGGGATGATGGATGTGTTTTTAGACCAAGGGAGAGATTGTAAGATCTCATTGGGATATGAGACATTGACACCCTTGAGGACCTTTTTGATGTAAGTTAAAAAGGGGGAGAAGTTACCAATTGGAATTCTCAAAGGTGAGAATTGCTAATTGGGGA
The DNA here is from genome assembly GCA_025175895.1 of Wurfbainia villosa. Taxonomy (NCBI): domain Eukaryota; kingdom Viridiplantae; phylum Streptophyta; class Magnoliopsida; order Zingiberales; family Zingiberaceae; genus Wurfbainia; species Wurfbainia villosa. The sequence goes on along the minus strand of JAKLTH010000241.1, from coordinate 30,122 downwards.
TAATTGGTAGACTTGAGTTAAGGCACCTAACTCAAAGGTGTTTGGGATTTTGTCAAACATTAAAAAGGGAGAGATTGTTGGTGCAATCGAACTCGAGTTTGACTCGAGCGATATTTTGATGTCAGACAAAATGTATGTCATGGGAAGACCAAGTGTGTAGCCTTGGCCATATAAGTCCAAGTTGTGTAACCTGTTGGGATGTATACTGAAAGCCTAGCCTTTTGTATGGACATCTTTATTTTGAAATAAGAATCACATGATCATTGTTTGCACTTTATATTTATTATATGTGCATATTGTCTAATACTCTACATTGTAGATAACGTGGTGCTTGGTGAGGCACAGAAGATCATGTTATCAGTTCCTTGTAGAATATAAGTATAGGCTCACAACCAAGATGGTCTTGGACAAACCATTGGCATGGTTGTAGTGTGATTTGGTATTGGTTTATCTTGACCATAGAATTACACTAGTACATTTTGTGTGTATTGAGCAGGCCCGACATAGAGGTGATTCAATCTATTGTTGACTATATGATTGAATCAGACCTCGGGTATTATGTTGCACATGCTCTGAATCCCGATATAATAACGGGCACATGTACTTAGTATTTATTTCTTTGATTTACCAATGGGTGAGATTTATAGATTAAATCAATAGGCCTAGTAAGTTGGGAAATGATATTATTTACATGGTGTGCCGTTGATTATAGAAGGAAACCGTGTCCTATATATTAGGTTGATGATGTCCCCTTGAGGATCTCATAAGGTTTATCATGTAAACCCCCGCGGGTTGACTTAGTCAACATGATAATAAGGTTGAGTGGTACTACTCGAGGAGTTAGATGTTAATTAATTGATGGTCAGTAAATCAATTAATTGACAGACATTCGATATCTTAAACATGGGGAGATAGTTGTGCAAATAATATATGGAGCCCATATAAATGGGGGTTGGTGAGGTAGATCAATGATGATCCTCTAGTGGAATGGAACATCATTGATGGATCAAGTTTGTGTGGTTCCGATCCATCGGGTGGCCAAGATCCAACTCCTCCTCATGGTCCCTATCGTAGCCTTATTAAAACCTCAAGGAGCCTAGATCCAATGATGGAACATAAAACCCTAGATCCGACGGTTGGGATGAAACCCTAGATCCGACGGTTGGGATGAAACCCTAGATCCGACGGTTGGGATGAAACCCTAGATCCAACGGTTGGGATGAAACCCTAGATCCGACGGTTGGGATGAAACCCTAGATCCGACGGTTGGGATGAAACCCTAGATCCGACGGTTGGGATGAAACCCTAGATCCGACGGTAGAGACTAAGTCTCTAGATCCGACGGTGGAGATTGAAAGGAGGCCTAAGCCTAACTCTATAAAAGGAGGGCTAAGGGCTTGGGCGTGCAAGATAGATAGATATCAAGAAGGAGATTAGGGTTTTTGGCTTGGGCGGCTAGGGTTTGGGAAAAGGTTTGGGCGGCAATCCTTGGAAGGATTAAGGTTTGTTTCCTTCTCTTCCTAATTGGTAGCCGGCGCCCATCTTCTTCCTCCTTGCTTTGGCCGGCGCCCATACCCATTATTCCTTCTCCCTCTCTCCTTGGTGGCCGGCGGCAACCTTTCTTCAAGGTTGGCCGGCGCTCAATTATCTACTCCTTGGCCGGCGGCTATATCAAGCACCTTGGCTTGGTGGTCGGTTCTAGATAGGAGAAGGAGTTTTTGTTTGGTTCTTCTCTTTGTTCGGAGCGAGCAAGGAAGGGAAGAACGTGATTTAGAAGGCTTCAACTCATGGAGGATCTTCGCCCACACGATGTCCACGAGGAGGATGGGACATACGGTAGAAGACCAAGAGGTATAAAAGTTTTACAAACTTTATTCTTGATCCTCTTATGATAAGATATGCTAGCTTATGTTCTTTATGTTAGTATGTGTTGATTATACTAGTTTTCATTTGTTTGTATTTGTATAATCATGGACCCCGATAAGAAACATAAAAACCGGCGATCCGTTCATCGTCTCTTCCGCGGCTAACCGACTAGAAGAGTTGATTTCTTGAACAACAAGTTTGTTCAAGTGATCGCTCGAGTCGTTGGCACGATGACGAAACGGTTGTGCTTCGGAAACTCATCCCGTCCGGATTAGTTTTAGTTGATAAAATTTTAATCTAGGGACATGGGAGGCAATGAGACTCCGACGCAACCAAGGGCACTCCCTTCAAAATGGTATCAGAGCCAAGGTTTCCGGTTTTGTGTGTTTCGGATTCGGTTACTTTCATGCACATATCATATATTGAGTATGCCAGATAATAGTAGGATGTGCGTAGGCTAACTTTTTGGTTGCAGGCATAAGATCTGACTATTATGGCTATATGTGTGTATGTGATTGTTTGTGTATGATTGTATGTATATCATTTGAATCCTCGGGGTTGACAAGGCTAGATTAGTATTTAATTTTTGTAATTAAATACGGCATTGTTTAGCCGATCATTCTAGTTTACTTTTGATCTAGATAGTTTGTACACTCCTTCGTGGAGTATATGATCGATGGATGTAAATTAAAATGATATATCTCGGCTCGGATCTCTTTTGTGGCTTGCGCACGGAAAAGGTGGAGCGGACGAGGTGGAGACACGGCGGGACGCATATTAGAGAACAAAGCCATAATAGTTGGAAAAATTCTATTTTTTCCATATTTATTGCTGATTTGTTTTATATGCATGTTGTGTGTGCTTGAAAATTCCTCATTTTCAATTTACTAAGTGGGAGAGGGATATTTTAATTAATTCCCGCGACCTCCATTACAATTTGACGTGTGATGCAACAAACTTGCGTGTCGGCTCTGAGTGCCTTCCTCCCCATTGGATGGGTTTGTTTGCGGATCACTAGGTCAAATATGGTTATAGGAAATTATTTAGGAGTGTGTGTACTTCCCGGTAAGACACATAATACGAGATAATTGCCTTAGTACCGAGTAATGGTAAACACTTAAGTAATGGTAAACACTTAGATGCAAATAAAGGTATCCTCCCCATCGGAGTCACTGCTTTTATTTGTAGGGCCTAAGAGGAACCAACTATTAATTTTATTTGTCAAAAAGTAAGATTAACAAGATAATAAAATTAATGGGTAAAACCTCCTCTTACAAATGTAGAATTCGTATACGTCCACACTATCGTGGCATGCGATATTCTCGGTGTTTTGAGGTGTTGGTTGATTTCGGAATTTTATTGTTTTGAGGAATGAATAATATTTGAAATCTAATATTTTGATCATTGTGATTCTTAGGATTTTCAAATGGTTTTCAACCCACTTGCTGTGATACTGAATGAAAATAAACTTATTGGAATAAAATACATTGATTGAAAAAGAAATTTGGATATTGTCTTAACTGTCAAAGAGTACAAGTATGTGCTCTTCGATGAGTGTCCTCCTATGCGGATGATTCCGGGAAAAGGAACTTTTGGATACGTAATCAGTGCTAGCAGAAGCCATGGTTGCTCGAGGAAGGTTTCTACTTCTAAGCCGAAAGGCAAGAAGAAGAAGAAACAAGGTGGAGCAAAGGTGGCGGGTGGACCTCAGGGAGGAGTGAAGAAGCCGAAAGGCAAGTGCTTCACTTGTAAGAAGACTAGACATGGGAAGAAAGACTGCCCCAACCTAAAGCAGAACAAAGGTATATCTTCTGGCTTAGTCATTGAAACATGTTTAGTGGTGTTATCTACCGGTACCTGGTGTGTAGATACGGGAGCCACTGATCATGTCTGCAATTCTTTGCAGGGGTTCGAAACCCGACGACTAGTCAAGGAGAAATTACCGCTCTACATGGGCAATGCTACAAAGGTGGCGGCTATTGCAGTGGGAGACGTTCATTTATCGTTTGATAGAAATAAAGTTTTGGTTTTGAGAAATTGTCTTTATGTACCTACATTTAGAAAGAATTTGATTTTAGTTTCTAAATTGTTTATGGATGGATATTCTGTTTCTTTTAATGACAGAGTTGTTATAAAAAGAAATAGAGAGATTATCTGTTCAGGTACATTGGTTGGCAATTTGTATACTCTTGAACCAAAAGCTCCCACGATGCATATAGAAGTTAATAACTCATTTTCTAATTCCAATAAGAGAAAAGAACCTTCGAAGATGAACCAAACATATCTTTGGCATCTAAAGTCATATTAACTTGAGTAGAATTCAAAGGTTGATAGCTGATGGACCTTTGGGTTCATTAGTGGTGGAGGATCTCCCAACCTGCGAATCTTGCTTGGAAGGTAAAATGACCAAGAGGCCTTTCAAGGCCAAGGGGCATAGAGCCAAAGATGTGTTAGAATTGGTTCATTCTGATTTGTGCGGTCCTATGTCTATCCAGGCTAGAGGTGGTTTTGAATATTTCGTCTCTTTTATAGACGATTATTCAAGATATGGATACATTTACTTGATGCGCCAATGAAGTCCAATGCTTTGACTGTGTTTAAAGAATTCAAGGTGATGTGGAGAACCGCAAGGTAAAGTATCAAGACCCTACGGCCTCGATCGTGGTGGTGAGTACCTCTTGGGAGAGTTTAGGAATTACTTATCAGAGGCTGGGATTCAATCCCAATTGTCTGCACCTGGCACACCCCAGCAGAATGGTGTAGCGGAGCGAAGGAATAGGACTCTTATGGAGATGGTTAGATTGATGATGAGTTATTACGAGTTGCAGTTAGTTCGGGGTATCGTGAATACGGCAGTGTATATTCTGAACTTGGTTCCATCTAAATCAGTGCCTTCTACCCCCATAGAATTGTGGACTGGGCGAAAGCCTAGTCTGAGACATATTCGGATATGGGGGAGTCCAGCACATGTGCTGAAGGCTGATGCTGGTAAGTTGGAACCTCGAACAGAAGTGTGCATGTTCGTGGGCAACCCTAGAGGAACGAAAGGTGGTTTGTTTTATAATCCTAGAGATTAGAGGGTGATCGTTAGCGAATGCCCGATTTCTAGAGGAAGACTATGTGATGAACCATAAGCCCAAGAGTAGGATTATTCGAGGAATTAAGAGGGAAGTCGCTACTCAGCACTCACCGATACAAGAGGATATACCACAAGTCCACGGTCACAGGAGGATACACAGTGATACCTCGTCAGAGTGAGAGAGGATTGTGAGACAGCCTGATAGATTCATGTTCTTGGGAGAGTCTTCGGACTTGGTCCCTGGCGAACATGAACCTGATCCCTGGACATATGACGAGGCACTCCAAGATGTAGATGTGGTATCTTGGCAAAGAGCGATTAATTCTGAGATAGAATCTATGGATTCTAATCGGGTCTGGGAGCTAGTAGAGCCACCCGATGGTGTAAAAACCATTGGATGCAAGTGGATCTACAAGAGAAAGAGAGGAGTAGACGGGAAGGTTGAGACCTTCAAAGCTAGGCTTGTTGCAAAAGGGTATACTCAGAAAGAGCGTATCGATTATGAGGAGACCTTTTCGCCGGTAGCTATGCTTAAGTCTATTCGGATTCTCTTATCTATAGCTGCTCATATGGATTATGAGATTTGGCAGATGGATGTCAAGATGCCTTTCCTTAATCTAAGTCTTGAGGAGAACATCTATATGCAAGCAACAGAGGGATTCATTGCTAAAGGCAAAGAGCATCTAGTGTGTAAGCTTAATCGGTCCATTTATGGATTGAAGCAAGCCGAGATCTTGGAACATCCGTTTGATGAGGTAATCCACCATATGGATTTATTCAAAGTTCGGATGAGCCATGTGTATACAAAAGATGTAAACGTAGTGGTATTTCTTGTACTATACATAGATGACATTTTGTTAGTTGGCAACAATATCAAAGTGTTATCGCATATAAGGGTATGGTTGTCCAAACAGCTTTGACATGAAGGACTTGGGAGAAGTGGGACACATCGGGATCAAGGTGATAAGGGATCACAAGAAAAGGATGTTGTGCTTATCTCAAGCTTCATTGACACTATCCTTGCTCGTTTAGCATGAACTCCAAGAAAGGTTTTCTACCTTTTAGTCATGGAGTACCTTTATCTAAAGAGATGTGTCCCAAAACATCAAAGGAGATAGAGGAGATGAAGGCGGTTCCTTATGCTTCGACAGTAGGAAGCCTCATGTATGCTATGCTATGTATGAGACCAGATATCTGCTTTGTCGTTGGCATAGTTAGCAGATATAAAGTAATCCTGGACAGGGACATTGGACTGCAGTAAAGCATATATTGAAGTACCTGAGAAGGACTAGGGATTATATGGTTTCATCGGCAGTATCAATTAGTCCTCGTGGGTTACACTGATTCGATTTCCAATCGATAGGACAATGATAAGTCTACCTCGGGGTTTGTGTTTACTTTTGGAGGTGGAGCCATAGTATGGAGGAGTGTCAAGCAGAAATGCATGGCGGACTCTACCATGGAAGCTGAGTATGTGGCAGCCTCTGAGGCAGCCAAGGAAGCTGTATGGCTCAGGAACTTCTTGATGGACTTGGATGTGATTCCTGGTTTGCCCAGAACTATCACAATTTATTGTGATAACAGTGGTGCAGTTGCAAACTCGAAGGAACCACGAGCCCATAAGGCGAGTAAACACATAGAGCGCAAGTACCACCTGATACGAGAGATCGTAAAGCGAGGAGAAGTAGCTATCGCCAAGATTGCATCAGAGGATAACCTGGCGGATCCATTCACTAAGGCCCTTCCAGCGAAAGCGTTTGATAGGCATGTGGAGGACATGGGGATCAGATGTATGGCAGTGTGATGACAACATAGTCTTTTAGTATAAGTCGGAGATTGTTGGGATGTATACTGAAAGCCTAGCCTTTTGTATGTGTAGCGCCCGCCCTTATCTGCTCTCAGGGCGGCGCTACTTTTACCCCCTTTCTTTTTTTTCTTTTAAAACATAACACACATGGATCCTTCCACCATCATACTTAAGCATGTTATCATGACATAAACCTTCTTTTCTACATGCATCACCTATCTTATTCATAGTTAGCATGTTACCATATCTTATCTCATTTCATAACATGCCCAACATAAGGATCCATTCGTGAGTTCTATCATATCAACTTTCTTAAGTAATTGAACAATAACATAACTAAGCAACATCCAACATGGTGCTAATAATTCACAAGTCTTATAAGCGGAAGCAATGTCTTAAGTTGTTAATTGAGCATATAAATATAAGCAGATAGTAATAGGGTCTTTCTCCACCATGCCACTATCACACACACTGGGCCCTTCCTGCTACTTCCTCTAGTTCAGGTTTCCTTGATCTGCAGTATATGGACAACATAAACTATAAGCATATAGCTTAGTAAGATTCTTGCCTACTCACAAAAAAAACCACGAACTTCATCAAGCCATTAGAAACATAAGCATGCTAGCATCAATGGCCTAAGTATTCCATAGTAACACTAATCAACAACATACCACGTAATGAAACCTAAGCATGACATAGAGTTTACATCAGCATGCTAAGCATAATTAAAACCAAGCAGGGCATAATCTAAACATAAGCATTCATGATATAAATCTTAGACATGCAGGAAGTACATAAACCCAAATGTTCTTAACTTACTATAAGCATCATAACCTAGTAAAATCTAACATGCTTAAAGGATATAATCATAAGCATTTTTAACTTGAGCATAAACATTTGTAATGACATAAATCCTAAACATGCATAAGGTACATAATCACAAGTATTCTTAAACTACTGTAAGCATCATAACTTCATAGAGTCTAACATGCATAAAGGACATAATCATAAGCATTTTTAACTTGAGCATAAACATTTATAATGACATAAATCCTAAACATGCATAAGGTACATAATCACAAGTATTCTTAAACTACTGTAAGCATCATAACTTCATAGAGTCTAACATGCATAAAGGACATAATCATAAGCATTTTTAACTTGAGCATAAACATTTATAATGACATAAATCCTAAACATGCATAAGGTACATAATCACAAGTATTCTTAAACTACTGTAAGCATCATAACTTCATAGAGTCTAACATGCATAAAGGAAATCATAAGCATTTTTAACTTGAGCATAAACATTTATAATAACATCAATCCTAAACATGCATAAGGTACATAATCACAAGTATTCTTAAACTTAGCCATAAGCATTCACGACATCATAAATTCGAAACATGCATAAAGTACATAGTCACCACATTCTTAAACTTAACTCTAAACATCATAACTTCATAACATCTAAAATGCATAAAGGACGAGTTCGTAAGCATTCATAATCTTTAACATAAGCATACACAATTTCATAAAAGTCTTTTCTTTTCAAAACATATACATATAGATACTTCAACATCATCATAACTTGTTTGGGGGGCCTGTGTTAAGTACCACATAATGCGTTCCCTAATAGGTCAGGCAAATGAGCCACGACCTACCAGAGCAAGACCTCTTACGCTCTTACCAGGCAAGACCTCTTACGCCTTCTTATGTCCCTATAGATTTGATTAACACCACCGACGGTCGGGTACTTAACCTCATACAAAGTAAAATACTTAATTCCTTTCTTTTCTTGTCATATTATAAAGAATGCTCTTGATCCCCAACATAAAAAGGGAAGCATCTTAATCTTATCTTATCATAAGGAGAGCTCTTGATCCCTACTTGAAAGGGAAGCATCTCCATTTTATCTTATCTTAAGGAGAGCTCTTTATCCCTACTTGAAAGGGAAGCATCTCCATCTTATCATAAGGAGAGCTCTTGATCCCTACTTGAAAGGGAAGCATCTCCATCTTATCTCAAGGACACATGCATTCATAACATAAGAGTACCCTAAAGGGGTCCTAAAGTATAAACATGTTCATCACATAAGCATATTTCGTGGCACATTACATCATAAACATGAAGCATATTTCCTTGGCATATTCATGGCATATTAAATCACAAAACATGTTCATCACCTAAGCATATTTCATGGCACATTACATCATAAACATGAAGCATATTTCTTTGGCACATTCATGGCATATTAAATCACAAAACATGTTCATCACCTAAGCATATTTCATGGCACATTACATCATAAACATGAAGCATATTTCCTAGGCATATTCATGGCATATTAAATCACAAAGCATGTTCATCACCTAAGCATATTTCATGGCACATTACATCATAAACATGAAGCATATTTCCTAGGCATATTAAATCATAAAACTTGTTCATCACATAGCCTAACTACATAAGGGGGGGGGGGGGTGTTTTCATGAAGCCCTAACCCCAAAACCAATATTGACCAAAACCTGTAAGGTATTCCAACATGGCAGTGTTTAGTCACCTAAAACTCCTACATGAGGCATACAACATACCCTAGTTCCCTTAGAAGCCTTTTTCTTGCAACCCTAACCCTAGTTTCATTGGTTGGCCGAAACTTGTGAGGGGCTCAAGCTTGGGTTTGTCCCCTACAATTCATTCATGAAGTCTTATAACTTATCATAGTATCATTAGAAATATTTTTCATGCAGCCCTAACCCTAATTTCATGGGTTGGCCGAAACTTGTGAGGGCTCAAGCTTGGGTTTGTCCCCTAAAATTCATTCATGAAGCCTTATAACCTATCATAGTATCATTAGAAATATTTTTCATGCAACCCTAACCCTAATTTCATGGGTTGGCCGAAACTTGTAAGGTTTAGATCTTTGGACTTTTGTCACCTAAATCTATTCATGTAGGCATATATCATAACCTAACTTCATAAGGGGGAGCTCTTCATGAAATCCTAACCCTAAACCCTTGGTGGCCGAAACATATAGGGTTAAAACCTTTGGACTTTTGTTACCTAAAGATCCCTACTTGGAGCATACAACCTATAAAAGGTTTCCCTAATAGCATTTTCATGAATCCTAGTCCAAAACTTAGTTGGCCGAAACATATAAAGCTCCAAACTTCATATTTCTTTCATGTAATTTATCCTACAAAACTAATATACTGCAGGTGAGGAAATCTTACATCCTTCGCTTGCTTTTGGTGGGTAGTTGACCTTATGGAAGCCAAGAACTAACTTCTTCTTGCTTGGATGAAGTTCGGCCAAAGGTGCAAATGGAGAGGGGGAGCAAGATGGTTTCGGTGAGGATGAAGAGGAGAGGAAGAAGTGGCCAAATGGGAACTTCCTTCTTCTTTATAAAGGGAGGAAGAGAAGTTTCTCTTTTCTTTTCCATGCCCCTTCATTTACCCTCATCACCCTTATCTATAATTCCCCTCTTCTCTTAATGATATAATCCTATTGGGCTTATGGTTAGTGGGTGCATCTATAGGGCTTGGCTATCTCTAGAGGTTTGGGGTTCAATTCCTAGGCCTTGCATCTCTTTTTGGCTATTTCCTTTTATTTTTGGAAAACCCACATAAAGCCCATTATCGTAAAGCCAAAAATTCTCATAAAATTGCTGGAGACTTTTACTACAAGCATAAAGATGGACATCTTTATTTTGAAATAAGAATCACATGATCATTTTTTGCACTTTATATTTATTATATGTGCATATTGTCTAATACTCTACATTGTAGATAACGTGGTGCTTGGTGAGGCACAGAAGATCATGTTATCAGTTCCTTGTAGAATATAAGTATAGGCTCACAACCAAGTTGGTCTTGGACAAACCATTGGCATGGTTGTAGTGTGATTTGGTATTGGTTTATCTTGACCATAGAATTACACTAGTACATTTTGTGTGTATTGAGTAGGACCGACATAGAGGTGATTCAATCTATTGCTGACTATATGATTGAATCAGACCTTGGGTATTATGTTGCACATGCTCTGAATCCCGATATAATAACGGGCGCATGTACTTAGTATTTATTTCTTTGATTTACCAATGGGTGAGATTTATAGATTAAATCAATAGGCCTGGTAAGTTGGGAAATGATATTATTTACATGGTGTGCCACTGATTATAGAAGGAAACCGTGTCCTATATATTAGGTTGATGATGTCCCCTTGAGGAGCTCATAACGTTTATCATGTAAACCCCACGGGTTGACTTAGTCAACATGATAATAAGGTTGAGTGGTACTACTCGAGGAGTTAGATGTTAATTAATTGATGGTCAGTAAATCAATTAATTGACGGACATTCGATATCTTAAACACGGGGAGATAGTTGTGCAAATAATATATGGAACCCATATAAATGGGGGTTGGTGAGGTAGATCAATGATGATCTTCTAATGGAATGGAACATCATTGATGGATCAAGTTTGTGTGGTTCCGATCCATCGGGTGGCCAATGTTGGAAATTTGACGCCGCTAGAGGGGGGGTGAATAGCGTTTGACCGTTCGTAGATGGAATTGGATCACGTGTTCGTGTCTACAAGTTTCGTTAGCACAGCGGAATATATATATGATAACAATAACGAAACACAATCACAAACACAATAACACGAAGATTTAACGTGGTTCAGAATCACACGGTTCCTACTCCACGGATCGAGCTCTAACGAGCTCTAGCGACGCCAATGCAATCACTAATCAATAAACTCCTTCTCGACAACAAGTCGGAGGCGGAGAAACCTCGTACAAATGTTTACAACAATAAACGAAAGAAATACAAGCAAATACAATAATACAATGCAAAACTAGTAAAGAAAACAACTTTACAAATGCCTTTGGATTACTTGCTTGTTGATCGCTTGAACCGTGGTTGAAGACCCTGATTTGCAGCAGCAAATCGCCTCAAAAACGTCCAAGAAATTGCTTAAGAACTGATGCCAAAAACCCTCCCGTCGAGCTCCTTTTATCCTTGCGCGCGACCTGGATTTCCGCCCATCAGTCGACTGCCATAAGTCACCAGTCGACTGATGCAACTGATGTCGTGAGACAATGGCTCGATCCATGCTGGAAAAACTCCAACGGATCTCTTGGCAGTCGACTGCCAACATTGCGCCGATCGCTACGCTTAGCCGATCGCTACGGCCACGGAGCGTTTCTATGCTCGACATTAGATCGGCAATGATCGCTGTTGAAACCCCGATCGCTTCCAATGAGCAATGCGCAGAGCATTTCACTAAATCGAGTCGAACTTGTCGACTTACGGCGCAATGAACCGCCATGATGCCAGTCGACTGCCAACCTCAAAAATGAGGTTTTAACCCAAGTATGGTGCCCCCATACTTTCTAGACCACCCTTAGCCTAGACCTAAGCCTTCTAGCCACCTCTATTAGCCTCACGCCTCTCGGATCCCTCCAAGTCATCCATGACTTGTTCATCCATCGCGCTAGCCTCTAGGTGCTTCCGTCGGCTATGTCATGCTAACGGTGTTTACACCGCCAAGGCACATTGGACTTATGCCGCCAAGACTCCGCTTGGACTTTACGCCGCCAACCATTGGACTTATGCTGCCAAGACTCCCGCTTGGACTTTACGCAGCCAATATCAAACCCCTTGGACTTCTCATGCCAAGACTCAAGCTTGGACTTTCCCTTGCCAACCCATGTTGGACTTTTACATTGTCAAGACCCATGCTTGGACTTTTCCCTTGCCAACCCATGTTGGACTTCTCAAATGTCAAGACCATGCTTGGACTTTCCCTTGCCAACCCATGTTGGACTTTTTCATTGCCAAGACCCATGCTTGGACTTTTCCCTTGCCAACCCATGTTGGACTTCTCAAATGCCAATACCATGCTTGGACTTTCCCTTGCCAACCCATGTTGGACTTTTACATTGCCAAGACCCATGCTTGGACTTTTCATGTACCAAGTGTCCCACTTGGACTTTTCATGCCAAGTACTCAAGACTTGGACATTACCAAATGCCAAGTGTTCCACTTGGACTTTCCATGACAAGTACACAAGACTTGGACTTTCCCATGACAAATACATTGTCAAATGTTTTTGTCGAAACATCAAAACATCACTCGAGTCAAACTCGAGTCCTGGTCAATCATGACCTGGGCCGATTGCACCAACAATCTCTCCCTTTTTGATGTTTGACAAAAACCAAACAAATCATTTGAGTTAGACCACTAACTCAAATCCCTTACCAATTATCCCAAATTGGTAAACACTCTCCAAATGTTCTCCCCCAAACATTCTCCCCCTTTTTGACTAACATCAAAAAGGTTTTCTCTCCAAGGAGGTCAATGTCTCATGGACCAATGAGATCTTACAATCTCCCCCTTGATCCAAAAATAAATACCTAGGATGCCTACCATCTTCCTAGTGATAATTCACATATCACTCAAGAGAGGCAATCCTATACTCTCTCCCAATTTCCAAATTGGGTATCAAAAACCCATCAATTTTCCCAATTGATGATACTCTCCCAATAACTTCTCCTCTTCAAGTAGAAAAACACATCCATCATCCCAAGATGGATACCTCCCCCTAAAGGCTTGCTTCCTTTTGACCATTCCACCAACAATGTCCTTGGGAAGCTCCTAAGCCAATAGGAACTCTAAACCATAAAAATTAAGGTTCTAAGTTCAACATAGAACTTTCACTCACCCTAAATTTGATACATTGACCTAACACCTAATCCATATCCAATGGATTTTCACCCTTTATAATGCTTCCTAAAGCATATCCTAAGGTTAAGAGTGATTAGGAACCTTTCCATAGCTGAACACGGGCTAAACAAACCTTGTTAACCCGAAATCAGACCGACTCCCGATAGTAATCGATCGATCGCCACACATATCGATCGATCGCCACCAAGGCGATCGATCGATAAATTTCCGAATTTCAACTATCAGTATCGAGATTTGGAAAAACATAAGTAATTATACATAATTTGAAAAATCATAAAATTTGATACGTATATTACTTATAGTCATTACAATGGGTGAAAAATATTTGAAAATTATTTTACCCATAAAATAATGAGTTTGATACAAAACTCAAAACCATTGAAATTTTCAATGTTTTGGCCCTATTTTGTATCAACTTCATCAATGGTGATTGCTATCAAAAGATAGACTCACCAAGGTTTTCTAAATTGATTTTAAAATGATTTCAAAACCATGTTTTGGATCATATTCCTTGGGCTCTATGCACATGACTTGTACACAAGCTTTCCTAAAGATCCACAAATGAAACAAGATGAATTTTAGTTCATCTAGATGCAAAAACTATGCACCTTGAACTCAACTCATATCCTAGCATCTCACATGTATCTAAGGTGTATAAAATACACATACATGTCAATTTAATGTGAGATGTGGGTTTTGTTCATCCTAATCTAGGGTTTCATGCATTCTCTAAGGCAACCCTACTTGATTCCCATATAAATGGGACTTCAAGTCATGCCATAGTCCTTAATTCAATTTCAACCAAATTATCTTAAATGCATGAATGATTATGACATTAGAAATGATATAAATAAGCATATGCTCATAATCATGATGTCATGGCATAAGATGAAATCTAAAAACACATGACATTTGAAACCTTAATCCTAAACATGAACATGACATATAGAATGATTAAAATAAACATGATGTCATGGCATGTTATATGGCAAACAAAGCATATATAAAATATATATAGGTATAGTAATACCTAAATTTTAATATTAATTGCCATTTGATGTAATTAGGTTTATTTTTCCATATTAATCTAAATTTTCCCAAATGTGCCAAAAACCCAAATTGACACATTAAAACCTTTAAAACTAAATTGTGCCAATTTGATCAAATTATCAAACTTCTTAATTGATATTGGCACATCCTAAAAACCTTTAGGATTCAAATCAAACCACATTCCCAAGGTAACCATAACCTTGAAAATGACCTAAAATGCCACCTTTATCATGGTTGAGTTAACTACCCATCCAATCAAGGTTGACACACCCTAAACCCATCTAGCGTGAATCAATCACGCTCTTAGGAACCCAAAACCGATTTGAGCTCCTAGGGTTAATTAGGTATTCCTTAGGATAACCTCCTAGATACCTTCCTAATGACCCTCCTAGGCTTGTTAGCCTTGGTCATTTGGGTCTTACCTAGGTTGACTCTAGGGGTAACTCCCCTTGCAACCTTCTTAGTGGCCACCCTAGGTTTCCTAGAAACCCTAGCCACTAGGCACAACCTTTGGTCAACCTTAGGGATGACTTCCCTATTGACCTTGGTCTTCCTAGATCTAGTTTGTGTTCCATAGTCAAATGGAACACTATGATAAGCCACCTTAGGCTTAGGTTTGTGACCCAAACCTTGCTTGCCCTTGGTTGACTTTTGACTCTTAGGTCCTAAGTGTTGACTTTGAGATTTGGACCTTGACTTTTGATCATTTGACCCTTTAAATTGATTTTGTATAATTTTAAGGGTCTTCTCAAGTTTTTCAAGCCTTGATCTCAAGACTTGATTCTCTAATTCTAATTTCCCAATTTTAGAATTTTGATTTAAACCATGGGCATGAGACTTTCTAGGCATATGCCTAGTCCATTTAGGATTTAGATCTAGATGTTTTCCTATTTTTCTAATAGATTCCTTAGGTAAAATATTTTTAGGCACATTAGTCCCAAATTTCTCCTTACTCCTAAGGTAAACATTTTTAGCACCTAAGCAAAATTCCTTACTTCTAGCATGCTCTTTATGAATTGCAAGGGAATTAAAATTCCTAGTATGCTTTTGACTATTAAATCTAGAAGGTGCATTATTGAAATATACCTTAGGGTTTGCCTTGGAGGCTCCCCCTACATGTATAGCTCCCTCTTTGACTTTCTTGCTCCCCCTAGGGCATGAATTCCTAAAATGCCCCGGTTGTTGACACTTGAAGCAAATGACGTGCTCTTTGCTTCTTCTAGTGGTGGCACCGGCATCTTTTGATCTTTCTTGAGATTTTGGTGCCGGAGGAGCTTTTCTGATCTTCTTTGGGCACTTGCTCTTATAGTGCCCGGTTTCCCTACACTCAAAGCAAATTATATGATTTTTATTTAAACTTAAATTGCTTGAGTTACCTAGGTTAATGAGGACTGGAATTGGACTTTGGGCTTCTTCATCTTGACCGAATAATGTCAAGCTTCTTTTGATGTTCCGGTGTGGAGGTTCTCTCCTCCTCAATCCTTGAGGTGGATGCTTCTTCCACTTCCTCCACCTCTTCCGATCCGGATGTTGATTCCCTATCAACCTCCGAATCCTCACTTCCTTGTGAGGATGATCTCTCTTCTTCACCCTCCTTATCTTCTTGAATTGATGGTGAACTTTCTTGAGCTTGAGAGGGTGAGCACTCCTCTTCTTCTTCTTCTTCTTGGACCGATGATGAGTTTTCATGGAGCTTTGCCACTTGGCTCCATAATTCTTTAGCATCTACATAATTACCTAACATACACAAGATATTGTTAGGCATTAAATCAATTAAAAATTTTATCACCTTATCATTTTTCTCGGATGCTTGAACTTGCTCTTCGGTCCATCTCTTTTTTTGAGGAATCCACCTCTTGGTCCTCTTGGATATTCAAATCCATCCATCAAAATGGACCATTCCTCAAAGTCTCTCATCATAATAAAATCCTTAATTCTTCCCTTCCAAGAATTGAATCCTTCTCGTCCGTATAGGGTGTAGGGCACTGGTGTGTTGATGTCCCAACCTAATTGATCTTGGACTTCCATCTTTTACCCTCTAGCGTCTTTTGTCTTAGCTCCCGGCGGTTAGTCCGTAGAAGAGCCCCAGGCTCTGATACCAATTGTTGGAAATTTGACGCCAGAGGGGGTGAAGAGCGCTTGACCGCTCAGATGGAATTTGATCGCTGTTCGTGTCTACAAGTTTCAAGTAGCACATGGAATATATATATGATAACAATAACGAAACACAATCACAAACACAATAACATGAAGATTTAACGTGGTTCAGAATCACACGGTTCCTACTCCACGGATCGAGCTCTAACAAGCTCTAGCGACGCCAATGCAATCACTAATCAATAAACTCCTTCTCGACAATAAGTCGGAGGCGGAGAAACCTCGTACAAACGTTTACAACAATAAACGAAAGGAATACAAGCAAATAAAATAATACAATGCAAAACTAGTAAAGAAAACAACTTTACAAATGCCTTTGGATTACTTGCTTGTTGATCGCTTGAACTGTGGTTGAAGACCCGATTTGGCAAAGACAAATCGCCTTAAAAACGTCCAAGAAATCGCTTAAGAACTGATGCCAAAAACCCTCCCGTCAATCTCCTTTTATCCTTGCGCGCGACCTAGATTTCCGCCCATCAGTCGACTGCCATAAGTCACCAGTCGACTGATGCCACTGTTGTCGTGAGAAAATGGCTCGATCCATGTTGGAAAAACTCCAACAGATCTATTGGCGCCGATCGCGAAGCGCCCATAGCTCGACATTTGGATCGGCAATAATCGCCGACTTGGCATGATCGCCGAAACTCGTCGGCCTGCTCCAATGAGCAATGATCGCAAGAGTATTTCCAGCTCTAAACTGGGAGTCGAACTCAAGTCGACTTACGGCAGTCGAACCGGCCATAATGCCAGTCGATTGCCAACCTCAAAAATGAGGTTTTAACCCAAGTATGGTGCCCCCATACTTTCTAGACCACCCTTAGCCTAGACCTAAGCCTTCTAGCCACCTCCATCAGCCTCACACCTCTCGGATCCCTCCAAGTCATCCATGACTTGTTCATCCATCGCGCTAGCCTCTAGGTGCTTCCGTCGGCTATGTCATGCTAACGGTGTCTACACCGCCAAGGCACATTGGACTTACGCCGCCAAGACTCCGCTTGGACTTTACGCCGCCAACCATTGGACTTATGTTGCAAAGACTCCCGCTTGGACTTTACGCAGCCAATATGAATCCCCTTGGACTTCTCATGCCAAGACTCAAGCTTGGACTTTCCCTTGCCAACCCATGTTGGACTTTTACATTGCCAAGACCCATGCTTGGACTTTTCCCTTGCCAACCCATGTTGGACTTCTCAAATGCCAAGACCATGCTTGGACTTTCCCTTGCCAACCCATGTTGAACTTTTACATTGCCAAGACCCATGCTTGGACTTTTCCCTTGCCAACCCATGTTGGACTTCTCAAATGCCAAGACCATGCTTGGACTTTCCCTTGCCAACCCATGTTGGACTTTTACATTGCCAAGACCCATGCTTGGACTTTTCATGTGCCAAGTGTCCCACTTGGACTTTTCATGCCAAGTACTCAAGACTTGGACTTTACCAAATGCCAAGTGTTCCACTTGGACTTTCCATGCCAAGTACACAAGACTTGGACTTTCCCATGACAATTATATTGTCATATGTTTTTGTCGAAACATCAAAACATCACTCCAGTCAAAGTCGAGTCCTGGTCAATCGTGACCTGGGCCGATTGCACCAACAATCTCCCCCTTTTTGATGTTTGACAAAAACCAAACAAATCATTTGAGTTAGACCACTAACTCAAATCCCTTACCAATTATCCCAAATTGGTAAACACTCTCCAAATGTTCTCCCCCAAACATTCTCCCCCTTTTTGACTAACATCAAAAAGGTTTTCTCTCCAAGGAGGTCAATGTCTCATGTCCCAATGAGATCTTACAATCTCCCCCTTGATCCAAAAATAAATACCTAGGATGCCTACCATCTTCCTAGTGATAATTCACATATCACTCAAGAGAGGCAATCCTATACTCTCTCCCAATTTCCAAATTGGGTATAAAAAATCCATCAATTTTCCCAATTGATGATACTCTCCCAATAACTTCTCCTCTTCAAGTAGAAAAATACATCCATCATCCCAAGATGGATACCTCCCCCTAAAGGCTTGCTTCCCCTTGACCATTGCACTAACAATGTCCTTGGGAAGCCCCTAAGCCAATAGGAACTCTAAACCATCAAAATTAAGGTTCTAAGTTCAACATAGAACTTTCACTCACCCTAAATTTGATACTTTGACCTAACAATGCTCCTAATCCATATCCAATGGATTTTCACCCTTTATAATGCTTCCTAAAGCATATCCTAGGGTTAGGAGTGATTAGGAACCTTTTCCATAGCTGAACACGGGCTAAACAAACCTTGTTAACCCGAAATCAGACTTGGCAAATCGACTCGACAAGAATGTCGATCGCCACCAAAAGCGATCGATTGTCAAATTTGAAATTTCCGAATTTCAGCTATCAGTATCGAGATTTGGAAAAACATAAGTAATTATACGTAATTTGAAAAATCATAAAATTTGATACGTATATTACTTATAGTCATTACAATGGGTGAAAAATATTTGAAAATTATTTTACCCATAAAATAGTGAGTTTGATACAAAAACTCAAAACCATTGAAATTTTCAATGTTTTGGCCCTATTTTGTATCAACTTCATCAATGGTGATTGCTATCAAAAGATAGACTTCACCAAGGTTTTCTAAATTGATTTTAAAATGATTTCAAAACCATGTTTTGGATCATATTCCTTGGGCTCTATGCACATGACTTGTACACAAGCTTTCCTAATGATCCACAAATGAAACAAGATGAATTTTAGTTCATCTAGATGCAAAAACTATGCACCTTGAACTCAACTCGTATCCTAGCATCTCACATGTATCTAAGGTGTATAAAATACACATACATGTCAATTTAATGTGAGATGTAGGTTTTGTTCATGCTAATCTAGGGTTTCATGCATTCTCTAAGGCAACCCTACTTGATTCCCTTATAAATGGGACTTCAAGTCATGCCATAGTCCTTAATTCAATTTCAACCAAATTGTCTTAAATGCATGAATGATTATGGCATTAGAAATGATATAAATATGCATATGCTCATAATCATGATGTCATGGCATAAGATGAAATCTAAAAACACATGACATTTGAAACCTTAATCCTAAACATGAACATGACATATAGAATGATTAAAATAAACATGATGTCATGGCATGTTATATGGCAAACAAAGCATGACATATAAAATATATATAGGTATAGTAATACCTAAATTTTAATA
Organism: Wurfbainia villosa; assembly: GCA_025175895.1. NCBI lineage: Eukaryota > Viridiplantae > Streptophyta > Magnoliopsida > Zingiberales > Zingiberaceae > Wurfbainia > Wurfbainia villosa. Next base: position 10,206 of record JAKLTH010000241.1, on the reverse strand, counting down.
TTAATTGCCATTTGATGTAATTAGGTTTATTTTTCCATATTAATCTAAATTTTCCCAAATGTGCCAAAAACCCAAATTGACACATTAAAACCTCTAAAACTAAATTGTGCCAATTTGATCAAATTATCAAACTTCTTAATTGATATTGGCACATCCTAAAAACCTTTAGGATTCAAATCAAACCACATTCCCAAGGTAACCATAACCTTGAAAATGACCTAAAATGCCACCTTTATCATGGTTGAGTTAACTACCCATCCAATCAAGGTTGGCACACCCTAAACCCATCTAGCATGAATCAATCACGCTCTTAGGAACCCAAAACCGATTTGAGCTCCTAGAGTTAATTAGGTATTCCTTAGGGATAACCTCCCTAGATACCTTCCTAATGACCCTCCTAGGCTTGTTAGCCTTGGTCATTTGGGTCTTACCTAGGTTGACTCTAGGGGTAACTCCCCTTGCAACCTTCTTAGTGGCCACCCTAGGTTTCCTAGAAACCCTAGCCACTAGGCACAACCTTTGGTTAACCTTAGGGATGACTTCCCTATTGACCTTGGTCTTCCTAGATCTAGTTTGTGTTCCATAGTCAAATGGAACACTATGATAAGCCACCTTAGGCTTAGGTTTGTGACCCAAACCTTGCTTGCCCTTGGTTGACTTTTGACTCTTAGGTCCTAAGTGTTGACTTTGAGATTTGGACCTTGACTTTTGATCATTTGACCCTTTAAATTGATTTTGTATAATTTTAAGGGTCTTCTCAAGTTTTTCAAGCCTTGACCTCAAGACTTGATTCTCTAATTCTAATTTCCCAATTTTAGAATTTTGATTTAAACCATGGGCATAAGACTTTCTAGGCATATGCCTAGTCCATTTAGGATTTAGATCTAGATGTTTTCCTATTTTCCTAATTGATTCCTTATGTAAAATATTTTTAGGGACATTAGTCCCAAATTTCTCCTTACTCCTAAGGTAAACATTTTTAGCACCTAAGCAAAATTCCTTACTTCTAACATGCTCTTTATTAATTGCAAGGGAATTAAAATACCTAGCATTCTTTTGAGTATTAAATATAGAAGTTGCATTATAGAAATATAAATTAGTGTTTGCCTTGGAGGCTCCCCTACATGTATAGCTCCTCTTTGACTTTCTTGCTCCCCCTAGGGCATGAATTCCTAAAATGCCCCGGTTGTTGACACTTGAAGCAAATGACGTGCTCTTTGCTTCTTCTAGTGGTGGCACCGACATCTTTTGATCTTTCTTGAGATTTTGGTGCCTGAGGAGCTTTTCTGTTCTTATTTGGGCACTTTCTATTATATTGCACGTTTTCCCTACACTCAAATCATATTATATGATTTTTATTTATACTTAAATTGCTTGAGTTACCTAGGTTAATGAGGACGAATTGGACTTTGGGCTTCTTCATCTTGACCGGATGTCGCTTCTTTTGATGTTCCGTGTGGAGGTTCTCTCCTCCCCTCAATCCTTGAGGTGGATGCTTCTTCCACTTCCTCCACCCCTTCCGATCCGGATGTTGATTCCCTATCAACCTCCGAATCCTCACTTCCTTTTGAGGATGATCTCTCTCTTCACCCTCCTTATCTTCTTGAATTGATGGTGAACTTTCTTGAGCTTGAGAGGGTGAGCACTCCTCTTCTTCTTCTTCTTGGACCGATGATGAGTTTTCATGGAGCTTTGCCACTTGGCTCCATAATTCTTTAGCATCTACATAATTACCTAACATACACAAGATATTGTTAGGCATTAAATCAATTAAAAATTTTATCACCTTATCATTTTTCTCGGATGCTTGAACTTGCTCTTCGGTCCATCTCTTCTTTTTGAGGAATCCACCTCTTGGTCCTCTTGGATATTCAAATCCATCCATCAAAATGGACCATTCCTCAAAGTCTCTCATCATAATAAAATCCTTAATTCTTCCCTTCCAAGAATTGAATCCTTCTCGTCCAGATAGGGTGTAGGGCAATCGTGTGTTGATGTCCCAACCTAATTGATCTTGGACTTCCATCTTTTACCCTCTAGCGTCTTTTGTCTTAGCTCCCGGCGGTTAGTCCGTAGAAGAGCCCCAGGCTCTGATACCACTTGTTGGAAATTTGACGCCGCTAGAGGGGGGGGGGTGAAGAGCATTTGACCGTTCGTAGATGGAATTTGATCGCGTGTTCGTGTCTATAAGTTTCAAGCACAAAGTGGAATATATATATGATAACAATAACGAAACACAATCACAAACACAATAACACGAAGATTTAACGTGGTTCAATCACACGGTTCCTACTCACGGATAGAGCTCTAACGAGCTCTAGCGACGCCAATGCAATCACTAATCAATAAACTCCTTCTCGACAACAAGTCGGAGGCGGAGAAACCTCGCATAAACGTTTACAATAATAAGCGAAAGGAATACAAGCAAATAAAATAATACAATGCAAAACTAGTAAAGAAAACAACTTTACAAATACCTTTGGATTACTTGCTTGTGTTGATCGCTTGAACCGTGGTTGAAGATCGATTTGCGCAAATCGCCTCAAAACGCATAAGAAATCGCTTAAGAATCGATGCCAAAACCCTTCCGTCGAGCTCCTTTAATCCTTGCGCGACACAGGATTTCCGCCATCGATCGGCCATAAGTCACAATCGGTCGATGCCACGTTGTCGTTAGAAAATGGCTCGATCCACGGAAAAACTCCAGCGGATCTCTTGGCGTGATCATTGCGGCGCCCATAGCCGCCGATCGCTACCGGCTACGGAGCGTCTTCGACTCGATATTGATTGGCATGATCGACGACGCGCGATCGTTGCCGGTCGAACTCAATCGACCGCTTAGCTCCATCGAAATGAGGTTTAATACGGCCCCATACTTGCTATAGACCTAAGCCTTCTAGCCACCTCCATCAGCCTCACGCCTCTCGGATCCCTCCAAGTCATCCATGACTTGTTCATCCATCGCGCTAGCCTCTAGGTGCTTCCGTCGGCTATGTCATGCTAACGGTGTCTACACCGCCAAGGCACATTGGACTTACGCCGCCAAGACTCCGCTTGGACTTTACGCCGCCAACCATTGGACTTATGCTGCCAAGACTCCCGCTTGGACTTTACGCAGTCAATATTAAACCCCTTGGACTTCTCATGCCAAGACTCAAGCTTGGACTTTCCCTTGCCAACCCATGTTGGACTTTTACATTGCCAAGACCCATGCTTGGACTTTTCCCTTGCCAACCCATGTTGGACTTCTCAAATGCCAAGACCATGCTTGGACTTTCCCTTGCCAACCCATGTTGGACTTTTACATTGTCAAGACCCATGCTTGGACTTTTCCCTTGCCAACCCATGTTGGACTTCTCAAATGCCAATACCATGCTTGGACTTTCCCTTGCCAACCCATGTTGGACTTTTACATTGCCAAGACCCATGCTTGGACTTTTCATGTGCCAAGTGTCCCACTTGGACTTTTCATGCCAAGTACTCAAGACTTGGACTTTACCAAATGCCAAGTGTTCCACTTGGACTTTCCATGCCAAGTACACAAGACTTGGACTTTCCCATGACAATTACATTGTCATATGTTTTTGTCGAAACATCAAAACATCACTCGAGTCAAACTCGAGTCCTGGTCGATTGTGACCTGGGACGATTGCACCAACAACCAAGATCCAACTCCTCCTCATGGTCCCTATCGTAGCCTTATTAAAACCTCAAGGAGCCAAGATCCAATGATGGAACATGAAATCCTAGATCCGATGGTTGGGATGAAACCCTAGATCCGACGGTTGGGATGAAACCCTAGATCCGACGGTGGAGACTAAGTCTCTAGATCCGACGGTGGAGATTGAAAGGAGGCCTAAGCCTAACTCTATAAAAGGAGGGCTAAGGGCTTGGGCGTGCAAGATAGATAGATATCAAGAAGGAGATTAGGGTTTTTGGCTTGGGCGGCTAGGGTTTGGGAAAAGGTTTGGGCGGCAATCCTTGGAAGGATTAAAGTTTGTTTCCTTCTCTTCCTAATTGGTAGCCGGTGTCCATCTTCTTCCTCCTTGCTTTGGCCGGCGCCCATACCCATTATTCCTTCTCCCTCTCTCCTGTTGGTGCAGTAGGCACCTAAGTCGAACCTGAGTTTTGATTATAGCAAACGATACAAAGTTAAACTTATGTCGTTATCTCACGAGATGAATCGAGTGTGCAGAAGATTGCTAAAGCTGGAGCTGAAGGCTAGCGACACCCGGAGGAAGCCGGGTGGTCGGGCGACACTCGAGTGACTTCGGAGGGAGGCGAAGGAATCGAGTGGAAGGCCGGAAGCAAAAGCGACATGGTAAGTATCGAGGTAAGCTCGTGTGTGTGAGCGTAAGTGAGGTCGTATCCTCCTTACGGGGATGGTCTTAAGCGTAGATCCGACCAAAGACATCCCATCGATGGTCTAGGTCGAGATCGGACGGTCGAAGGCCGTCGAAATAATGTTTTCTTTGAGCTAACATTGCCTTGCAGCTAGCATCAGTCGACTGCCAGCTTGGAGAACTCGACTGCCCTTCATCAGTCGACTGTCTACTGTCAGCACTTGACTGATGCTATCATCAGTCGACTGATGATGGCCATCAGTCGACTGATGGTCAATGATCAGCTTCGAGGAGTCAAGGCTTATCACCCCATTTCAAGGAGGTTTTGTATCCATTTGTGATTGGTTGAAGACCCATTCGATGAGGGGCTCAAAGGCTATAAAAGGAGGGCTTGTCTTAGGGTTTTTGATCAATTAAAAAGGCTTCCAAGTGCTTCCAATACGCTCCAACTCTCCGACATCCCTACGACGAAGCGCTGTCGAGACGACGACTTGAGCTTCAACCTCCAACCTTTGAAGTCATCGGTAACGAAAGTTTAAATTGTATTTCAGTTTATTTTTTAGTAAAGCTTTCATTATAACGAGGAGAGGGGGAGTGTCCCTCTACCTCGAGCTTTTGTCATTTTGTGTATCCGTCTAACTCCTACCTCCAACGAGGAGGAGTTCTTTAGTAGTTTGCCCTCCGTACGTGGTCAAGGACCACTAGGGCCTTGGAGTAGTAGCCTTCGGCTATGAACCAAGTAAAACCCTTGTGTCTATTGTCTCGCTTGTTTTGTTTTTATCTTCCCCTGTGTCTACTCGCATTTTAACGAACGATTTTGAACGAAAAATTTCTATCGCTATTCACCCCCCCTCTAGCGATCCGCTCGATCCAACAATTGGTATCAGAGCCGGGGGCGCTCAGATTCGGTGCAATCACCAATCGAGCAATTTTCTTTTCGTATTTATTGTTTTAAGATTTCTCCCACACTACTAATCCAAGACCAAGTCTTGGTACATAGTTTTTGGTTGTGTTTTTTTGGCAAGTACTAATCGCCTTCGAAGTACCTCACGATCAAACGAGCATAACTTTTGCTACAAGGGGACTCACGAAACGATCTACCCACCAAATCGAAGCTCTCTGAGAGATCTACACTTCTTATGGGGTTTACCCCCATAACAAGCTGTTTTCATCCTCAAAAATCGACGTTTAGTAGCCTTTCGGGGACATCGAAGGTTGTGAGTACTTACTTTTTATTTAGTTTCTTATTTCTTTGCTTAACTTTCTATTTCTTGTTTGTTTCTTTTTATTTCCCGCACCACTAATCCAAGGCGAAGTCTTGGAACCCTTTTTCGTGTTTTTTGTATTTTTTTTGTGCAAGGTTTTCCTTCCAAATGGCCCATCTCGAGGGTTTTAGCACCGTCAGACCTCCGTTTTACAACGGAGATGACTTCCGTTATTGGAAGGGTCGGATGGAATGCTTTCTTAAAACCCAAATCGAGATGTGGATCATAATCCAAACGGGATTCACACTTCCGACTAACGAAGTGGGTGAATCCTTGGATTATGACCAATGGACCATTGCGACAAAAAGACAAGTCGAAGCCGACGCTAAGGCAACTCAAATCCTTTAATGCGGCCTATCCAAGGAGGAGCTAAATCGTGTCAGCCCCTTCATAAGCGCAAAGGATCTTTGGACAAAACTAGTGGAGCTACACGAAGGGACCGATGAAGCCAAGGTATGTAAGCGTGATCTTCTATTCAATAAACTATATAACCTAAAAATGCAAGAACACGAGTCCGCGACGCAACTCCACGCCCGTGTCCAAGACATAGTCAACAACCTACACGCAATCGGGCAAAAGGTCGAAAACCGCGACCTTATAAGGTATGTCCTAAACTCTTTTCTGAGGACTACCTTATGGGCATCCATGGTCGATGCCTACAAGGTCTCCAAGGATCTTTCTAAACTTAGGTTAGATGAACTTTTTTCTGATTTCAAACTTCATGAGCAGACTAACTCGGAACCCGAGAAGGGTATAGCACTTTTTGCAGGTTCGAGGAAGAAAACCGCAAGCAAGCCACCCCCGAAGGAAGAAGAGGATGAGTCGGATTCGGAGGTCGACTCGGAAATGGAAGCCAAACTAGTCAACCTAGTTCGGAGGATAGTCAAGGGCCGAAAACGAGCCGTCACTCGACCCAACGAAGGTAAGCCTAAAAGTTCAAACATAAGATGTTATGAATGCAACAGGTTTGGACACATTAAGTCCGAGTGCCCAAAACTCAAGAGCAAGGCACCAAAACATAAAAAGGCACTCAACGCTACTTGGGAAGAAGCCTCCGAGGAAGAAGACAACGATCAAGTCCTTATGGCTAAACCGGTGGAATCGGAGACGGAGTCGGAACCGGAACCAGAATCAGAAACCAAAGACGAGTCGGACTATGAAACACTATTCAAGACAAGCCACGGATACACATCCGGTTCAAAAGATACACTCAAGGTAAGTCGGTCTCTTATTACTACTCTTTATAGTGCAATTAAGTTTTTAAATAAAAAGTTAGCTAAGTCCGAGTCCAAGGTCGAGACCCTGGTTGAGGAAGTTAAACTCCTCAAACACGAGGTCTCCCTAACCTCTTCGACTAGTCGAGTTCAAGAGAAGGACTCAACTCGAGTTGAAAAACTCGAAGTTGAGAACTCACTCTTGAAAAGTCAAGTCGAAGATCTTAGGAATACATTGGAAAGGTTTACTTTGGGATCCAAAGGACTTGACCTCCTACTTGGATCGCAAAGGGCCGTGTACAACAAGGCCGGGCTAGGGTTTAGCTCAAACACGACCAATAAGTCGTATATGTCAATCGTAAGTAGACATAGAAAACGTGTCCAAGCATGGGTCCCTAAGACCACCTTGATTTCAAACTTAGGATCAAACCAGTACTGGGTTCCCAAGGACCAAATCCACTATGTGGAGAGACCGAATCGATTCAACGGTCCAGGGGGAGCTAGTACGAAATTTGTTTGTGTTTTAACTTAGAAATTGCATGCTTAGGTTTTTATTTAGTTTGATTTTCCTTTTTAGAATGGTTAGATAGGACTATAACTCGTCAATACTTGATAACATAGTACCAGGACGCGGCGAGATGATAGTACGCTAGGAAAGCGGAGTCTTGTGTATTCGGGCTAGATAAGGCGTATCTAGTTCGGTGCACTTGACCGAGCGGAACTAGCTGAAGCTACCTCGCCGTATCCTAGACTAGTTAGACCAGGAAGTGGTCTTAGGTGAGTCAAGTCTCTATTTTCTTGAAAATGGCTTTGTCTAAGGAAGTGGTCGTTGTTCCGATCAAAGAAGGCCTCTGTGCCTCGCCACGACATGGAAGCCATGATCTTGAAAAGGTGACTTGATGAGCCTAAGGTCAAATCCGAATCTAACGCAAGGTTGACAAGTATTTAAGTCATTAAACTTAATTCAACTAAAAAATTGGAAGTCATCTCACAAGAACATATAGGATTAACATGTTTGATCATATAGACATGGGTGAATTGATTTAGGTTAATAATCTTCAACCAATTTTTAATAAATCCAATATCCGATCCAACTACCTTGCGTGTAGGATCAATGGATGTTGGATGCTGGTTGCTCCCGACACATGACCGGGATCAACTCAAGTTTTGAGCCGATTCAAGCGACGACAAGGATCGGTAGCCTTCAGAAATAACGCAAGCTCAAAATCATCGGATCAGGTGATATTGAGCTCAATTCAAATTTTGTTATTCAAAATGTTTTATTAGTAGAAAATTTTCAATATAATTTACTTAGTGTAAGCCAATTGTGTGATAATAACTATAAGGTCATATTTCTAGAAAATGAATGCATAATTAATACAAACGAAACCTCTAAAACAATTCTTAAAGGGACTAGAAATAACAACATTTACACTATCAACTTAACTAACTCCTCAACTAAGTGTCTAATGACACGGCAAGAGGAATCGTGGTTGTGGCACCGACGACTGGCCACTCAGTCACTCCACAAGATGAGTCGAGTGATTTAGTCGAGGTTTGCCTAACCTCAACAACTTGGATAATAAAATATGTAATGCTTGTCAACAAGGTAAACAATCTAGGACACAACATCAACTAACTAGTCAAGAACGAACCAAAAGTGTGCTTGAGCTCCTACACATGGATCTATTTGATTCACACGCGGGCTAAGTCACTTAACGAGTAAGTGCCTTAGTCATAATTGATGACTATTCTAGATTTACTTGGGTTAGGTTCATCAAACACAAAATGATACCTAGATCAATTAATCAATCTATTTAAGTTAATAGAAAATCAACAAAGCATTAAAATCAAAAGGCTTAGGACTGATCATAGTGGTGAATTGAAAACCATAGGTTCTGAGTGCAGAACCTAAATGGATACCACCACGAGTTCTCTTGCCCTAGAACTCCACAACAAAATGGCCTAGTAGAACGCAAAAATAGAACCCTACAAGAAGCCGCTAGGACAATGTTAAATGAGTATAACCTACCCGATAGGTTTTGGGCGAAGTCGTGAGTACGACATGCTATGTCCAAAATAGAATCCTTATGGTAAAGAGGCACCTTAAGACCTCATGAGATTTATCACGATAAAATACCTAACATCAAGTACTTTAGGGTATTTGGATGTAAGGTACATATCCTAAACACTAAGGATTACCTAGGAAATTTACATCCAAAATCACACGGAATCTTTCTAGGATACTACTACAAGCGGAGCTTATAGAGTATATAACCACGACACCCTTAGAGTCGAGGAGACTATCAATGTAGTATTTGATGAAGGACACGAACCTACAAAACCCCGACAACCCCAATTAGCGAGCCGACTCATACTAGACCTAACTCGATCCGAGATCGGGTCTAGTGTTAATCCTAACCTAAGTCAACCAAGTCACTCTATCGACCAAGTGATAGATGACTCCAACCAACTAGAACTCAAACAAGCCATCCTATGGATCAAGTTGTAGACTCAAACCCAAATCCAACTAGGACCCAAACGAATCATCCTATCGACCAAGTGATAGGTGATCCAAGTCTAGGAGTTCGAACTAGAGCCTCATACGAAACCTTAGTCAAATATCTTTGATTTCTAAAATTGAACCCAAAACTATTGACAAGCTCTTCTTGATCCGATTGGATTATTGCAATGCAAGAAGAGTTGGTTCAATTTACTAGGAACAGTATGGGAATTAGTACCACCACCTAAAGATAAAACAATCATTGGAACAAGGTGGGTGTTTAGAAATAAAATTGATGATAAAGGTGAAGTAGTTAGAAATAAAGCTAGACTAGTTGCTAAAGGGTTTAGTCAAGTCGAAGGTTTAGATTACGACGAGACCTATGCCCGATAGCTAGATTAGAGTCCATTCAATGCTATTAGCATATGCGCACATCGAGGATTTAATTGTTTCAAATGGATGTGAAATCTGCATTCTTAAATGGATACATTAAAGAAGAAGTTTATGTTAGTCAAGGTTTGAAAGTTTAGATAAAACCCGACCATGTCCTTAGGTTAAAGAAAGCTCTCTATGGACTTAAACAAGCTCCTCGAGCTTGATGCGAGAGACTTTCAATTTATCTTAAGTCCAAAGGTTTAACCAAGGTGTAGTTGACCCAACTCTTTCGTAAAAACCTTAGGTAAAGACATATTCATAGCCCAAATCTACATAGATGATATTATTTTGGAACCACCAACTCAATCCTACTAAATGAGTTCATTTCACTTATGGAAAGTGAATTTGAAATGAATTTAGTAGAGTTAAGTTTCTTCTTAGGTCTACAAATTAAACAAACTAAAGATGGAATATACCTACATCAAAATATACTAGGAATTAATTAA
>JAKLTH010000240.1:0-76547 GCA_025175895.1 Wurfbainia villosa | reverse complement strand
CTAGTAAGCTCGATAGAAAAAATGCAGTGGTTGTTGTCAACTTCTCGGCTCGAGTCTAGTGAGTTAGTGCGGTGGAAGCAACACTGTGTTGCTTTATCTACCACCGAAGCCGAATACATCGCGATGGGTGAGTGTGTCACGCAGCTTCTTTGGATGAAGCACACCCTCCGCGACTTTAAGTTAGACTTTACGAATACTAAACTTTATGTAGATAACATTAGTTCAATTAATCTTACAAAGAATCTGATATGTCACTCTAGGACCAAACATATAGAGGTCAAACACCATTTCATTCGAGAACATGTGGCCAACGGAGCAATACAACTCGAATACATCGAATCGAAGTCTAACTTAGCAGACCTATTTACTAAACCCCTACCCGAAGCCGAATTTAGTCTATTAAGACGAAAATTGGGCATGTGCGTAATAGAATAGGTACATGCAAATTATATATTCTTACTACTATTTCTTTAATTTCATTTTTATGGAATTAGCATAGAACATACCTCAGATATCATGCACCTATAGATTTAAGGAGCCAGTACATCTCACAACACATAGGACTAATGTATTTGTGTACTTAGCCACGTAGATGGGCGTGAGATGTTAGGACCTTACTCCTGGTTCCAGATGTAGAGCTAGTGCATCGCTATGAACCACGGAGTATAATCATACATAGTAACCGACTCTGACCAGGACTGGTTGATCTTACATATCAATCAAGCCAAATATGAGTCGAACATTTTATAGATGAGCTTATTTTCAGTATATTATTTTTTTTATAAAAAATGGGGAACATGCTTGGACTTTAAATTTAACACTTATTTTGTTTTCCACACACCCCTTACTCTTTTCGATATACGGAAAAAGCGGGAGAAAAAGGCCAAAGTTAAGGGGTCAAAATTTTTTTTGATAACTTAACTCTTACTTCATATTTAAACCAAAAGTTAAAACTTAGTTAACTTTTACCAAAAGGCCAAAGAATTCTTAACTTAAACTTATTTGTGCCGTTTACGTTTTACTTAAACTTATTTTTTAAACTTTATGTCGTTAATGTTTTACTTAAGGGGGAGAAAGGGCTTAACTAAAACGTTTTACTAAGGCCAACTTTAAGTAATGTTAATTACTTAAAGCAACCCTCAAGGGGGAGGATTAAGGTCTTTCTTCAAGACTCATCCTCGGTCAAGGGGGAGTACTTGAAGAAAATCCCTACTACTCCAACTTAATCTTCATATTTTTTGTTTCTCATGCACATTATTACTCTTCATGCTTGATATTTACTTAACGTTGTATGTGGGTTTGCCATAAATCAAAAAGGGGGAGATTATTGGTGCAGTAGGCACCTAAGTCGAACCTAAGTTTTGATTATAGCAAACGATACAAAGTTAAGCATATATTGTTATCTCATGAGCTAAATCAAGTGTGCAGAAAAGTCTCAACGCTGGAGCTGAAGGCTAGCGACACCCGGAGGAAGCCGCGGTGGTCGGGCGACACTCAAGAGACTTCGGAGGGAGCCGAAGGAATTAAGTGGAAGGCCGGAAGCAAAAGCAACACGTAAGTACTGAGGTAAGCTCATGTGTGCGAGCGTAAGTAAGGTCGTATCCTCTTTACGGGGATGATCTTAAGTGTAGATCCGACCAAAGACTTCTTATAGATGGTCTAGGTCGAGATCGGATGGTCGACGACCATCGAAATTATGTTTTTGTTGAGCTAACCTTGCCTTGCAGCTAGCATCGACCATTGCCCGGCTTGGAGGACTCGATCATGTCAACAATGATCAGAAGGTCGCAATCGATCGATGTGCCATCGATTGATGATGATGGCCATCGATCGGCTGTCAAAGGATCAGCCTCGAGTAGTCAAGAGTTATCACCATTTTTCAAGGGGTTTTGTGCCCATTTGTGATTGGCTAAAGACCCATTCGATGAGGGGCTCAAAGGCTATGAAAGGAGGGCCAAACCTAGGGTTTTTCATCAATTCAAAAGCTTCCAAGTGCTTCCGATATGCTCCGACTCTCCGACATCCCTACGACGAAGCGCTGCCGAGACGACGACTAGAGCTTCAACCTCCAACCTTTAAAGTCGTCGGTAACGAAAGTTTTAAATTGTATTTCAGCTTATTCCTTTTAGTAAAGCTTTCATTATAACGAGGAGAGGGGGAGTGTCCTTCTACCTCGGTCTTTTTGTATCCGTCTAACTCCTACCTCCAACGAGGAGGAGTTCTTTAGTAGTTTGCCCTCCGTACGTGGTCAAGGACCACTAGGGCCTTGGAGTAGTAGCCTTCGGCTACGAACCAAGTAAATCTCTTGTGTCTATTGTCTTCTTTACTTTTTGTTTTGTTTATCTTTGCGCTGCATATAAGTTTTTTTAAAACGAATTCGTACTAAAAAGTTTCTATCGCTATTCACCCCCCCCTCTAGCGATCCGATCGATCCAACAAATTACTCCCTGTAGGTTACATGGATTGCGACTCCCAATCAGATAGGGATAAAAGTAAGTCTACCTCAGGTTTTGTGTTTACTTTGGGAGGTGGGCATGGAGGAGTGTCTAGCAGAAATGCATGGCGGACTCCACCATGGAAGCTGAGTATGTGGTAGCCTCTAAGGCGGCCAAAGAAGCTGTATGGCTCAGGAACTTCCTGATGGACTTGGATGTGATTCCTAGTTTGCCTAGAACTATCACAATTTATTGTGATAATAATGGTGCAGTTGCAAACTCGAAGGAACCACGAGCCCATAAGGCTAGTAAACACATAGAGCGCAAGTACTACCTGATACGAGAAATCGTAAAGGAGGTAGAAGTTGCTGTCACCTAGATTGCATCAGAGGATGACCTGGTAGATCCTTTCACTAAGGCCCTTCTAGCGAGAGCTTTGATAGGCATGTGGAGGGAAGGGGAATCAGATGTATGGTAGTATGAGGACAACATAGTCTTTTAGTATAAGTAAGAGATTGTAGGGATGTATACTAAAAAGTCTACCTTTTGTATGAACATCTTTATTTTGGAATAAGAATCACATGATCATTGTTTGCATATTTTTATGGTTATGCAATATTGTCTAATACTTTACATTGTAGATAACATTGTGTGTGGTGTCACACAGGAGATCATGTTATCGACCCCTTGAAAAGTATAAGTAAAGGCTCACAACCGAGATGGCTTTGGACAAACCTTCGGAATGGTTGTAGTGTGATTTGTTATTGGTTTGTCTTGACCATAGAATCACACTAGTGCACTTTGTGTGTATTGAGCCGGACCGACTTAGAGGTGATTCGATTTATTGCTAACTACATAATCGAATCGGACCTCAGATATTATTTACTACATGCTCTTAATTCTGATATAATAACGGGCACATATACTTAGTACTCATCTCTTTGATTTACCAATGGGCAAGATTTATAGATTAAATCGATAGACTCGGTAAGTTGGGAGATGATATTATTTATATGGTGTGTCGTTGATTATAGGAGGAAACTGTGTCCTATATATTAGGATGATGATGTCCCCTTGAGGAGCTCATAAGGTTCATCATGTAAACCCTACAGATGGACTTGGTCCGACATGATGAAAAGGTTGAGTGGTACTACTCAAGGAGTTAGATGTTGATTAATTAATGGTCAGTAAATTAATTAATCGACGGACATTCGAGATCTTAAACATGGGGAGAAAATGTACAAATAATATATGGAGCCCATATTATCATATGGGGGTTGGTGAGGTAGATCAATGATGAACCTTTAGTGGATTGGATCATCATTAGTGGATCGAACTTTATGTGGGCTTGATCCATGGGTGACCAAGACCCAACTCCTCCTCATGGTCCCTAATGTAGCCTATTAACACCTCATGATGCTTAGATCCAATGGATAGAAACAAAACTCTAAGATCCATTGGTAGAGATTAAATCTCTAAGATCCGACGGTTGAGATTAAATCTCTAGATCCGACGGTTGAGATTAAATCCCTAGAACCAATGGAGGAGATTAATTCATGACTTATCCCTAACTCTATAAAAGGAGGCCATGGGAGTTGGCATGGATCATAATCAAGAGAGCTAGGGTTTTGGGCGACAAGGGAGAGGAATCCTAGTTGAGATAGGATTAGGGTTAGTGTTTAGAAGCTAGGGCGGCACCAAATAAGGAAGGTGATTGTTTCTTCTTCCTCCTCTTGTGGTCGGCATCCAGATTTGTTTCCAGCCCCTTCCCAGCCCTTGGCCAGCGCCCAAAAGCTCCCTTCTTCCTCTCCTTAGGTGATGGAAACAAGATATAGGGTTTCCCTTTGTGTCTTGATTGTTTTCCATCATCTTCTCCACCTTCTAGTTGGCCGGCGGCAAGGAGATTGTATGCTCCTTGTTGGTTGGTTTTAGGGAGGAGAAAAAGCTTGTTTCTACTCTTCCTCTTGCTTTGGAAGAGCAAGGAAGGAAGATTTGCGATCTAGGAGCTTCGACTTTTGGTAGATCGTCGCCCACACGACGTCCAAAAAGAGGAAGGTCAAACATTAGAAGATCGAGAGGTATACCTATTCTACTTTCTTCTTTTGTTTGTTGCTTGTTTTTGTTTTTTAATTATAAGCATGTTATAAATCTATAAATGGCTAAATAATACTTGGATCATGAGCATAAACATGAAAACCGGCAATTCGGACATCGTCTATTCCGTGGCTACTCGTAGAATAGAGGATGGTCGCTTGAACAACTAGTTTGTTCAAGTGACCTCTCTAAACTAATAGCACGATGATGACTTGGTGGTTTTGGCAATCCCTTTTATCTAGAATTAAATTTTTTTAATCCGGGGACATCAAGGGATCGCCATGGACAAGCTAAGGTGAAGTGGGAAGCAAAGTTTCCCCTCACGGACTCGATAAGCAAAACCCTTCAATTGGTATCAGAGCTTCCGGGGCAAAACCTTCAGTTTGTGGTCCTTTCAAAGTCGCAGCCAGAGGTGGTTATCAGTACTTCATTACATTTACTGATGATTTCAGTAGATATGGATATGTGTACCTTATGAGGCACAAATCAAAATCCTTTGAAAAGTTCAAAGAATTCAAGAATGAAATACAAAACCAACTTGGAAAGAGTATTAAGATGCTTCGATCAGATCGAGGTGGGGAATATCTTAGCCAAGAGTTTCATGACTATCTAGTTGAGTGTGGGATACGATCTCAACTCACTCCACCTGGAACACCACAGTTGAATGGTGTATCTGAGAGGAGAAATCGTACTGCTAGACATGGTACGATCGATGATGAGTTATACGAATCTTCCTCCTTCCTTTTGGGGATATACTCTAGAGACAGCTGCTTTCACACTTAACCGTGTTCCATCTAAGGCAGTTATAAAGACACCATATGTGATATGGACTGGGAAGAGTCCCAAGATGTCTTTTATGAGGATTTGGTGATGTGAAGCTTACGTGAGATGTGAAGTTTCAGATAAATTAGGCCCCAAATCAGACAAGTGTTATTTTGTAGAATATCCTAAGGAAACAAAAGGATATTACTTTTACAATCCCACGCTAGCCGAAGTGTTTGTTGCCAGAAATGGTGTCTTTCTAGAAAGAGAATTTATTTCTAGAAAGGCTAGTGGGAGTAAAATTGATCTTGAAGAAGTTAAAGATACACAAAATAGCACTGATGCCTTAATGCAACAAGAACATGCGTCACAAGGAGTTGTGGTACAACCTGTTCAGGTAGACCAAGCTCTGTGCAGATCTGATAGGATACGTCGTCAACCTGAGAGATATTCTTTTCTCTTGGATGACAATGATGGTGTCATGCTAGATGATCCAACATCCTATCAGGAAGCTATAATGAGCCCAGATTCTGAGAAATGGCTTGAGGCCAAGAGATCCGAAATGGAATCTATGTACACTAACCAAGTATGGACTTTGGTTGATCCACCTGAAGGAACCCATTGGGTGTAAGTGGGTCTTTAGGAGAAAGAACATGGATGGTAAGGTAAATACCTATAAAGGCGATTGGTAGTAAAAGGATTCAAGCAAATTAATGGTATTGACTATGATGAAACCTTTTCTCCAGTTGCGATGCTCAAATCCATTCGGATCATGCTTGCTATTGCTACTTACTATGACTATGAAATCTGGCAGATGGATGTCAAAACTGTATTTCTTAACGGAAATCTACTCGAGGATGTGTATATGACATAGCCTGAGGGTTTTGTCAATCCAAAGGATACTAGAAATGTCTGTAAGTTGCATAGGTCCATTTATGGTTTAAAGCAAGCTTCTAGAAGTTGGAATCATCGATTCGATGATGCGATCAAAATGTTTGATTTCATTAAGAACGAAGATGAACCTTGTGTCTACAAGAAGGCTAGTGGGAGCACAGTTGTTTTCCTCATTTTGTATGTAGATGACATACTACTCATTGGAAATGATATCCCTATGCTGGAGTCTGTGAAGACTTGGCTTGGGAATTGTTTCTCAATGAAGGACTTAGGTGAAGCAGCCTATATTCTTGGCATCAAGATCTATAGGGATAGATCTAGGAGATTGCTTGGCCTGAGTCAGAGTACATATATTGACAAGGTGCTTAAGCATTTTGCCATGCAGAATTCCAAGAAGGGATTTCTGCCAATGTCACATGGTGTAAGTCTTTCGAAGACTCAATGTCCCTCTTCTGCGGAAGAGAAACAACGCATGGATCAGATCCCTTATGCATCTGCTATAGGATCTATCATGTACGCCATGATTTGTACTCGCCCCGATGTCTCGTATGCTTTGAGCATGACGAGTAGGTACCAGTCAGATCCCGGTGAGTGTCACTGGATAGCAGTCAAGAATATTCTTAAGTACTTGAGAAGGACGAAAGAATATTTCTTGATCTTTGGAGGTGATGAGGAGCTAGTTGTAAAGGGTTACAGCGATGCAAGCTTCCAAACTGATAGAGATGATTCGCGATTGCAATCAGGGTATGTATTTTGTCTGAATGGTGGTGTTATGAGCTAGAAGAGTTTAAAGCAGGACACAACCGCAGATTCTACAACAGAAGCCGAGTACATTGCTGCTTCGGATGCAGCAAAGGAGGCAGTTTGGATCAGAAAGTTTGTTTTTGAGATTGGTGTAGTTCCTAGCATTGTGAGCCCTATAGAGCTTTATTGTGACAACAACGGGGCTATAGCACAGGCTAAGGAACCTCTTCTCACCAGCGTTCCAAACATATACTGCGGTGGTATCACCTCATTCGAGAGATCATCGATAGAGGAGATGTGCTGATATGCAGAGTACATCGATGCTAACATTTGCGGATCCCCGACCAAGGCTTTGGCATAGAGAAAGCATGATGGTCATACTAGGTAATGGGTCTTAGAGATTATAGTGATTGACACAAGTACTAGTGGGAGATTGTTAGTGTGATGTAGTACCAATCATGAGATGATTGATTAGGGATCATGTGTATCATATTTGATTAATAAAAGCCAAAGATTGTTTATTATATTTACTTTATGCATGTGTCAGCTAAAATAAATATAATAATGCCCTTGAATAGTAGGTTCTAATCTACAGTTTATCAATTAGTAGAATTGATTATGAGAAGCTGTAGAGAACACTATTCTTAATATTCCTAGTCAAGTATTAATATACAAGGGAAATATTAATACATTGAGACTAGCATGTAGGTCAATGGATGACTTGATCTCACAAGTCATGGATATGTGATATCACATTGACACATGGGTATATATATTGGAGAATATATATATCGAATTGAATTCGCCATGAGAAAGTATCATGGATCGTTATATGAGTGTCATATACTTTCTCATGTGACTATTGGTATGAATAGTCCTTAGACCTGAAGTCACTATGGTTCCCTACATAAGGAGTTATGTACTTTGGTATCGTCTAACGTCACACCGTAACAAGGTGACTATAACGACGATCACTTGGTATGTAACGAATTATGTAGAGGGATGTGAGTGATCTAGATGGGATCTATCCCTCCTATATGACAGGAGTGATATCTTTGGCCTCTTGATAGAGTAGGATCACGAAATGCATGGTCATGCTCAAATGAGTCAATATGAGATATTGAGCTTATTTATTTGAGTGAGTCTACTTGGGGATCAAGAAACATAAATATCGATAAGGGGATGACACGGTCTATGCCTCATTGATCGATCTAAGATATCAGAGATAGAAGGACACTATCATACATGATAATAGTCACGAAAAGGTTGTCGGATCTTGACGATCTTGTAACTTGGGTAGCAATGATGTATTGCTAGATGCCGCTCATTTCTTATGTATCTAAAAGGGGTTTTAGATACATTGGCAACGTTACAAGAGCCTATAGGGTCACACACAAATGACATTCTGTTTTGGAGAAGGTTTCTTTTAGTTGGACTAAAAGGGCAATTGAGCATATGGCCAAGATTTGAGTTAGACTCAAACTGGTTAAACTTGAGTTAGACTCAAGTTGAACCATGGAGGATGATTCATCATCATGCATGATTAATTTGATTAATCATGCATGGGAATACCAAGAGCCTTAGTATTCATGATGAGAATTCATGAAGGAGAATACCAAGAGTCTTGGTATTAAGAGATGTCTTAATGAGGAGATAATGGCATTTGATGCATGGGATTAAAATGGCTTTTTGGGTTTTCACGTTGAGAAGACTTGTGTGTGGTTTGGTGTTTAGGCGTGCAAGCAAAAGGCCAAAAGAGAAAGAGTTCTCTCATCTCCTCCTTCCTCTCCTTCTTCTTCCAAAAAGAGTAATTGGCATTTGCTAGGGGTTACTAGCACAACGTGACTCCAAAGCTAGTGTGGGTGTCAGTGTGGATACTATAGATATACGGTTACCCTTACCGTATTGAGATCCGACAACTTTTGGAAAAGCAGGATTGCGAAGGGCACGCACCGAAGGTATATTCCTCCTCTATATAAGATCTAGACTAGAATATAGAAAAGCGATTTATATAGTTTTGCATGGATCTGTGGGATCCGGTATAATTATTTATTTCCTGTGGTTGTGTGAAGTATTCACTCGGACGTTGTGAATGTTAGGATTATTGTAACGGCTAGAGGGGGTGATTAGCCTTTCTTCGTTTCTACAAGCAAGTTAGCGGAAGCAATACAAATACAAATACAAATACAAATAAGAAATAGCAAAATCAACGCTAACACCCAATGTATGCGTGGTTCGAGATGACGCTCCTACTCCGGCAATCCGTAAGGTGGATTAGCCCTAGCCAAGCTTCACTAAACACCTCCTTTGGATGAACCAAGGTGGAGAAACCTTTCTTACAATGCTCTCCTCTTCTTTACAATGATGGATGATTAAGAACTAGAGAAGAGGAGGTTTTGAATTGCTAAAACACTTGGGAAAACTTGGTGAGCACGAGGGTGTAGTTAGGAATAAGAGCACTAGCTTCACCAAGCTCCCCAAGGCCCCTTTTTATAGAAGAGGGGCTGTTTTTCCCGTTGGGCCTCGATCAGTCGACTAATGCTTGTCATCAGTCGACTGCCGCCGAAGCCAACGACTTCTGATCATGCAGATCCGCGGAGATTCGTAGCCGCATTTTCCAACGGCCAGGTGATCAGTCGACTGATCCCTCCATCACGATCGATGGCCGGTTTCACCGACTACCAACGCGACTGGGCCGATCGATACATCGACCGATCGATACTCATCAAGTATGAGTAATTCACACTTGATTTTACACCCTAGACCTAGACTCAACCTTCTAGCTCCTCATTAAGCCTTGCGCCTCCAGGATCCATCCGAGTCCGCGACTTGTTCATCCTTTGCGCTTTGCTTCCAAGAGCTTCCTTCGGTTTCTTCATGTCTTGGGTTTGCAAAATGCTTGGACTTTACGCCGCCAAGACTACAAGCTTGGACTTATGCTGCCAAGACCTTACTTTGGACTTCCTTTGCCAAGGTTCACTTGGACTTTACGCTGCCAAGACTACAAGCTTGGTCTTACGCTGCCAAGTCCATCCCTTGGACTTTCCTTGCCAAGATCATACTTGGACTTCTCTTTTACCAAGTCTTCATCCTTGGATTTTCCTGTTACTTAAAACATATTCGCAATTAGATCACAAGTTATTACCTAACTTAGATGATTATCTAAACATCAAAACATATAAATGCTTGGAGCATTGTTGCACCAACAATCTCCCCCTTTTTGATGTTTGACAATCATTTAAGTTAGGTCTTTAAAGATACACACATAATCATCTAACTTAAACATTCCTTCTCCCCCATTGACATACATCAAAAACAGAAGGATTCAAAAATGAAAGAATTAAAGGTGTTGGATCTTGGACTAAGGTATAAGATTGAAATTAAAGCTCCCCCTTAATCCAAGATAAGCTTTATAATGTGTAAATAATATTTGAAGCTCAGCATAATCAAAAATTCAAAAGTTAAGTCCTAACTTTGCACCAACAATGGTTTTGGGGATGAAAATGATATAATTTATGAAACTCCCCCTAAAACACTGCATTAATCAGTCCTAAACCTTTATGTATATGCAATATTATCATACTATAGTTTTAGGATATCAAAGATACACTAACTATCATAAAATGGAGCTCTTTATCAAAGAATACAGTGTATTAGTCGACTGGTTTCTGAACTAGTCGACTGCTACGCCTGAAATCGAAATTTCAGCCTTTTCAGCCCAACTTCAGAAATGCGTTAGAAATTTTAGAAACCTCGAAAAATCACGAAATTTTGTGTACACATTTCTGAGATCATACTTTATTAAGGAAAAATATTTTGAAAAATATATGTCTTCCAGATTTTAAGATTGATACAAATTTGGAAACTAACAAAAGTTCTAATGATTTTGCAAACTTTGTATCACTTTTGTGTTCCATTTAAAAACTGTTTTTCAAAATATGATAAACATAATTTAAAATATATATTATTTGGAATTTCCAACCATGTTCTTAGAGCTATGTATCCATTACTTGAATACAAGTATTCCCAATGATTGGTCCATAAGGTATTCATGTCTCTAGGTGTGTCATTGGCTCATAGTAATACATCATAACAAGCATGATGAGCCAAGTACACCTTCCCTATCATCTCACATGCTTCTAAGTGTCTCAATACAAAAATCAAGGTTTCTTAAGGCTTTTGTGAGATATATCAAGGTATAATGCCAACATATAAATATAGGATCATGCATACCTAGAATTTTACTCTAAGCACATACCAAGCTCTCTCCTTAATGATAAAAATTCGGTTTCGGGAAGAGCTTTGGTGAAGATATCGGCAAGGTTGGACTTAGATTCTACATAATTTAGTTCAATGTCCCCTCTTGCCACATGATCTCTTATGAAGTGATGTTTCACTTCAATGTGCTTGGTCCTAGAGTGATGTACCGGATTTTTGGTCAAGTTGATGGTACTCACATTGTCACAATAAACTTTAATGTTAGAGTAGTGTAGCTCATAGTCCACAAGAGTATGTCTCATCCAAAGTAGTTGAGCTACACAACCACCCATAGCCACATATTCGGCTTCGGTGGTTGATAAAGCAACACAATGTTGCTTCATACAACTCCAACTAACTAGGGAGGACCCAAGAAATTGGCATCCACCACTAGTACTCTTCCTATCCAATTTGCACCCGGCATAATCGGAATCGGTATACCCAAGAAATTCAAACGACCTAGTCCTAGGATACCAAAGTCCTACATTTAGGGTGCCTTTAATATATCTTAAAATTCTTTTGACGGCTACTAAATGGGATTCTTTGGCACAAGATTGGTATCTTGCACACATACCTACCGCAAATAAGATATCGGGTCTACTAGCGGTTAGGTATAGTAGGCTACCAATCATACTCCTATAAAGTTTAAGATCAATTGATTTACCTTCATGATCACTATCTATTCTAGTGCTAGTGGCCATAGGAGTGGTTACAATTTTGGCATTCTCTAAACCAAATTTCTTGATCATTTCATTTGCATATTTGGTTTGATAAATATGAATACCTTCAGTGGTTTTTTTGACTTGTAAACCTAGGAAAAAGGTAAGCTCTCCAACTAAACTCATTTCAAATTCATTTTCCATATTTTTTATAAAGTCTTGAAGAAGATCATCACTTGTTGACCCAAAAATAATGTCATCAACATATACTTGGGCTATGAATATATCCTTTAATGTTGACTTTATAAACAAAGTTTGATCTACTTGGCCTCTTCTAAAATCCTTAGAAATTAGGAAGGATGACAATCTTTCATACCATGCCCGGGGAGCTTGTTTTAATCCATATAAAGCTTTCCTAAGCTTACATACATGGTTTGGATAATCTATGTTCTCAAAACCGGGTGGTTGCTCTACATATACTTCCTCCTTAATATAACCATTTAAGAATGCCGATTTGACATCCATTTGGTAAAGTTTAAATCCCATGTAGGAAGCATATCCTAAGAGAATACTAATAGATTCTAACCTAGCAACCGGGGCATAAGTCTCATCATAGTCAATCCCCTCAACTTGATTAAATCTCCTAGCAACCAACCTAGCCTTATTTCTAGTGATATTTCCTTGGTCATCTAGCTTATTCCTAAAAACCCATCTTGTAGTAATTATGGTGCTATCATTGGGTCTAGGTACCAACTCCCATACTTGACTCCTCTCAAATTGAGCCAATTCATCTTGCATTGCCAAAATCCAATCCGGATCATGTAATGCATCATTTATCGATTTGGGCTCAATTTGTGAAATAAGAGCCACTTGACTAGTAGGAGGTCTATGAAATGACCTAGTTCTTACTCCTTGAGATAGGTCTCCTACTACTTGGTCAAGTGGATGATTTTGATGAATTCTTAGGTTTCTAGAAGGGGTTTCAAATTGATCATTGTTATCTTCCACCCTTCTTTCATCATCGGAATCTCCTCTTCCTCCCCCTTGATCATTGCCCCTAATGGTCAAATTTTGAAGTTTTTGGGTGATGTCTTGATTATTGTCATTAATATCCTTATCAATAGAGGATTTTCTAGGGTAGGTACTAGTAGCTTCATCAAATTGAACATTGGAAGACTCCTCAATCCCTTAGGTTCTCTTATTGTAGATTCTATATCCTCTACTTGTGGATGAGTATCCAACTAGGATTCCCTCATCCGCTTTGGATTCAAATTTTCCTAAGTTATCCTTGGTGTTTAGAATATAAACTTTACATCCAAAGACTTTGAAATAATGAATTGTGGGAATAGTCCCATTCCATAATTCAAAAGGTGTCTTTCCTAAAAACCTATGGATTTGAACCCTATTTTGGATATAGCAAGCGGTATTAACCGCTTCCGCCCACAAGTAGCTAGGTAAAGAGTATGCATTAAGCATAGTCCTAGCCGCCTCTTGTAGAGCACGATTTCTCCTTTCCACCACCCCATTTTGTTGGGGTGTTCTAGGACAAGAGAACTCATGCTTGTACCCTTGATCTAAACAAAATTGCGAAAATTTTAAGTTTTCAAATTCACCACCATGATCACTACGGATTCGGTTGATTTTGAGACTCTTTTCATTTTCAACCCTTTTACTAAATCCTATGATTATTTCTAAGGTATCATCCTTATGTTTCATAAAGTAGACCCAAGTATACCTAGAAAAATCATCTACAATAACCAAACAATATTTGTTGCCATTTAAGGATGGAGTACTATGACAATCAAATAAGTCAAGATGCAATAATTCTAATTGTAAGGAAGTATTAGTTAGGGTTTTACCTTTGTGTGATGCCTTTGTTTGTTTTCCTTCTTGGCATGCATCACACATTTTATTCTTGACATACTTGATCTTTGGTAGTCCTTTGACCAACTCCATTTTGGCTACCTTGGCTATGTTTTTCATGTTGATGTGCCCCAATCTCCTATGCCATAGCCAACTTTCCTCTTCTTTTGCAACAAAACACTTAGTAGAAATGTTAGAAGCATATGAAAGATCAACATAATAGATATTTGATTTCCTATATCCAACTAACATGCAATCATTTAATTCCTTGTGCCTAATCATGCATTTAGAGGATTCAAAAGAAACATGATAGTTTGCATCACAAAGTTGACTCACACTTAATAAATTAAATTTCATATTTTCAACTAGTAAAACCTTGTGAATGACAATTCTGGGGGATACCTCAATTGTACCTTTACCTAATATCTTGAGTTTTCCACTATTTCCAAAGGACACCGCTCCTTTCTTCACATACTTAATTGTGGAGAACTTGCTCACATCCCCGGTCATATGTGTTGAGCAACCGCTATCCACAATCCACATACCTTGCTCTCCTACCTAAATCACATGAAAAACACAAGCTTTTGGTACCCAAACATTTGGACCGGTAACATTAAGTAAAAGCTTCTTAGGTACCCATGCTTTCTTAACCTTACCCTTAATGGTTGCTTTCCTATTAATCAATGAAACATAAGCAACCTCTTTTTCTTTTGGCTTATATCCTAAACCGGCCTTGTTGTAAACGACTCTTTGTCTACTAAGAATCATATCAAGATATTTTGAGCCATTTGAGAATTTCTCTAAACATGCTTTTAATTCACTAACCTCATCCTTAAGTTTGTCATTTTCTTCCTTAAGCATGCAAGAATCAACATGTGAAGGTTTTTCATTCCTAATAGCCTTTAGTTCTACCTTCATGCTCTTAACCTTAGATTTAGACTTATCTAGAGCTTCTTTAAGATAGGCAATTGATTTATAAAGAAGCTTAACTTTGGGAGAGTTCATTACCTCATCGTCACTAGATGACGATTCATCACTTGAGGAGTCTTCTTGGCTTGATGTGCCGGAATCATCTTCTAGGGCCATGAGTGCCACATGGCGTGTGATGTGGCAAAGCTCATCATCGGAGGAGGAGTCTTCAACACTTGGTGTGTCCCAAGTGGTTTGAGCCACCATAACCTCCTTCTTCTTCTTCTCCTTCTTGTCCTTCTTTTTCTTTTCTTTTTCTTCCTTCTTCTTTAGCTCCGGGGAATTTGGCTTTATGTGCCTTCTTGTTGCAAGCATGGCAAATCACATTGTTATTGAAACTTGAATTACCACTAAACCTTTTGAAGAATGAGACCCCTTCCTTGCCTCTCTACTCTTGAACTCCTTTGATTTCCTATAGAGCCTCTTGACAAAATTAGCCATCTCGCTAGACGAGTCTCCATCACTACTTGAGTCATGCTCTGATTCGGATGATGATGATGCTTCTTTTCTTTCCTTCTTCTTCTTTTCCTTCTTTTCAACAAATAGAGCTAAACCCTTTTCCTTAGAGGACATGTTAGTTTGCTCATGTAATTCAAACTCACAAAATAATTCATCAATTTTAATTTGAGAGAGATCCCTAGTTACCTTAATGGCATCAACTATAGAATTCCATAAATAATTTCTAGGAAATGCTTGAAGAATATACCTTACCAAGTCCTGGTTGTCAACTCGCTCACCTATGATGTGGTGTCCATTCACAATTTCCTTGAACCTTCCATGCATTTGGCTTACGGTTTCATGCATCTTCATTTGGAAGGCTTGAAGTTGTCCAATTAATAGGTCCTTCTTGGCCCTCTTTGACTCCTTGGAACCTTCATTTAGCTCAATGAGCTTTTCCCATAACTCCTTGGCGGATTCGAAAGGCCCCACCTTGTTGAGTTGCTCCATTGTAATGCCGCATTGGATGGTGAGTACGGCCTTTGCATTTGACTCGAACTTCCGGTTCATCTCCCTTGTCCAATCCTTGCTTGGAATAGGGTTTCCATGTTCATCCACCGGTTCCTCGAAGCCATCTACAACACTATGCCAAATTTCAATATTGCTCATTAGATAATACTTCATCCTACCTTTCCAATATGCAAAGTGACTCCCATCGAAGAGCGGTGGCTTGGCGGTGCTATATCCCTCTTGAAGAGCCATTGATGCTTTGGTTGATGATGAGATCTTCCAAGCTATCCGGCTCGATACCACTTGTTAGGATTATTGTGGCTAGAGGGGGTGATTAGCCTTTCTTCATTTCTACAAGCAAGTTAGCGTATAATACAAATACAAATACGAATACAAATAAGAAACAAGAAAATCAATGCTAACACCCAATGTACGTGGTTCGAGATGACGCCCTACTCCACGGCAATCCGTAAGGTGGATTAGCCCTAGCCAAGCTTCACTAAACACCTCCTTTGGATGAACCAAGGTGGAGAAACCTTTCTTACAATGCTCTCCTCTTCTTTACAATGATGGATGATTAAGAACTAGAGAAGAGGAGGTTTTGAATTGCTAAAACACTTAGGAAAACTTGGTGAGCATGAGGGTGTAGTTAGGAATAAGAGCACTAGCTTCACCAAGCTCCCCAAGGCCCCTTTTTATAGAAGAGGGGATGTTTTTCCCGTTTGGCCTCGATCAGTCGACTAATGCTTGCCATCAGTCGACTGCCGCCGAAGCCAACGACTTCTTACCATGCAGATCTGCGGAGATTCGTAGCCACATTTTCCAACGGCCAGGTGATCAGTCGACTGATCCCTCCATCAGTCGACTGATGGAGTGATCAGTCGAGTGAGACTGCATTCTATGGTGATTTTCTCCTTGATCGATCATTGCCGCCTGATCGGTCGGATCGATCTCAACATCGCCGATCGCGACCAAGGCAAGCGATCGATGGCCGTGGTTTCACCGACGGCCGATCACCGCTGACGATCGATACATCATATCAGTCGACTGATACTCATCAAGTATGAGTAATTCACACTTGATTTTACACCCTAGACCTAGACTTAACCTTCTAGCTCCTCATTAAGCCTTGCACCTCCAGGATCCATCCGAGTCCGCGACTTGTTCATCCTTTGCGCTTTGCTTCCAAGAGCTTCCTTCAGTTTCGTCATGTCTTGGGTTTGCCAAATGCTAGGACTTTACGCCGCCAAGACTACAAGCTTGGACTTATGCTGCCAAGACCTTACTTTGGACTTCCTTTTCCAAGGTTCACTTGGACTTTACGCTGCCAAGACTACAAGCTTGGTCTTACGCTGCCAAGTCCATCCCTTGGACTTTCCTTGCCAAGATCATACTTGGACTTCTCTTTTACCAAGTCTTCATCCTTGAATTTCCCTGTTACTTAAAACATATTCGCAATTAGATCACAAGATTTTGCCTAACTTAGATGATTATCCAAACATCAAAACATATAAATGCTTGGAGCATTGTTGCACCAATAGTGAACGTCAGATCTGAACCGGTTTCCCAACAATAAAAGTAGCTTGGAAAGAGGGATTTGGCATCAATTTCTTGGGCATTCTTGAGGCGATTTGCTGGTGCAAGTCAGGGTCTTCAACCACGGTTCAAGCAATAAACAAGAAAGCATCTAAAAACTCTTTGTAAAGTTTTATTTACTTGTATTCTATTGTATTTGCTTGTATTCTTATTGTATTACTGTTGTAATCTTTGTACGAGGTTTCTCCGCCTCCAACTTGTTGTCGAGAAGGAGTATTATTGTTATAGTGGTGTGTGTTGGCATCGCTAGGGCTTTTAGAGCCCAATCCGTGGAGTAAGAAGCATTCAGTTTCGAACCACGTTATATCGTATTGTTGTGCTTGTGTTTGTGTTGTATTTGTTTTATTATTTCTATTTCCGCTGCGTATAACACTTTTTGTAGCAAGCACGTGATCGCAAACGAAATTCATTGCACGATGACTACGGCGCTATTCACCCCCCCCCCTCTAGCGGCCACAAAGGTCCTAACACCGATGTCGTCAAGTAATAAAAAGATTATCGATCCCACAGGGACTGAGATTAGAGTTCCGATTGGTTTAGTGGATGTTATTGTTCGGAGTTCCGTTCTAATTGTTATGATGAAGAAGGTTGTTGGCGGTCCTAACTCTAGTACGGTGTCACACGGAGGAAGAGAAGGGTTGCTATGAGTCTTTTGAGGGAATTCTAGGATTTTAAATCGCTTGTGTCGCAGAACACGCTATCAATTGGGTATTATCTAGATATCTAACTATGGTCTTGTGGAAGGGACATCATACATTTCCCCGATGAGCCTTTGCTTCTATTGGGAACTAACTATGCCATACCAGGTCGACCCCTGGCTTTAGGACGGGATAGGCGGTATGAGGATGCCGATTTAATCCCTATGACTAGTCGGAACGTGTCCCGTTTTCGACTCTATCATACCCTTCTATCTACGATTATCGAAGATGAGGCCAACCCCTAAGTTCCTCCTTAATCCTCTTAAATCTTTGATACGAGGGTTGTCTATCGACTCATACAAGATAAATAGAAGACCAAAACAAATAGCTATCGATCTAAACAATCACCAATTGCAAATATGATTTCAAGAACAGAAATATATTTGAAATAACATATTCTATGCACACAAACTACTCCCTAATCATAGAATAAGAGAATCTACTCCATAAATACGAGAAGAGAAACACAAAGCATATTAGAATTTATAGAAACAATGTAAACTGCACAAAGAACGTGAATTACAATGCCCTTTGGCTCTCCTCTCTAGCGTTGATGTGTAGAACTTGATCCTCGAGTAGCCTTCTTCCTCCCCGTTGTGAGTTTCTGAAGCTTTTTAGGGCGTCGGAGTGTTGTCCCAGTCATCGTGCCTTCTCCTAGGGTTTAGGCATAGCTTTCTTTATATAGACATGAGGCTGGCTTTTCGCAAAATCCGAAAAAAACCCTAGTCACATCAAAATGACTTGGCGCCACATGGTCGTGTGTTTCCACATGGCCAAGCCATGTGTGGCACTGTGGTGGCCGATCTCGAGCCTCGGACACGGCCATGTGTAGCCACATGCCCTGGTCGTGTCCCCTTCTATGTCCAACTGCCAAATGCCCTTCTTTCGCTTCAAAAGTGCACCATTTTCCCCATGAAATGTTATCATGCACACAAAAATACAAAGAGCAGATCTCTAAACCAGGAAATATGAAATGCATGCAAAGCAAAGTGAAATATGCTTGAAATAAGTCTAAAATGCAATAGGATGTGAGCGAAAACTACTCCTAAAACCTTATATGTTTTGCTCATATAAGAGCTCTCAGATTCGGTGCAACCATCAGTCAAGCACTTTCTTTTCGTATTTTTTGATTTATTTTTTTAATTTTAGTTATCTCCTGCACTACTAATCCAATACCAAGTCTTGGAACATTTTGTTTTTTTTTATGTTCTTACATGCAAGTATCGAAAAATCTTCGACCGGGCTGATCATGGAAGAGCATCCCACAAGGCCAAAAGGTAATAATGTAATTTTAAACTTTAAATTCCACATTATTTATTTCAAGTGTAGGGAGTGAGGACACTATAAAAATAAGTATTACTCATAAGACTCGAACGACACAATCAGCAACGAAGGAGGCACTATTGCCACGAGTCAAGAGGAACAATGAGCATATCATGTGCTTCAGATGCAGAAGGTTCGGTCATTACAAAAGTCAGTGCCTCGGGAAAAAGAAGAAATTCATAGAATTAGGAATGTGATTAAGGTTAGTAAATTAAATTTTTTGAAATTCCTATTTTTGAAATGCATAATCATTTAGATGTTGATTGTATTAATGACGTTCAATTAAATGTATCTAAGTCTAAGTCAATTAATTATAATTTTAATCCAATTAATTCAACTAATAAAAAATTAATTAATTCAGATTTAATTAGTTTAAATAATAATAATGCTATTGAGAAAAATGATCAAATTAATTTGACATTTGAGAAAATTAATCAAGAGCTTAATCAAATCTTTAGTTTAATCAACATAGATAAAATTAAGAATAAAATCAACTTAGGACTTAATCAAAATAATCAAAACTTAGGACATAATTATCAAACCCTAGATTTGATTAATCAAGATAATTCCGAATTTAAAAATTCTGTTTTGAAAAATTCAACCTCAAAAAATTCTAAATTAAATTTAAAAATTACAAATCTAATTTTAAAAATTCTATTAATTCTACTTTAAAAAATTCTAATAATCTTATCTTGAAAAAATCTAATAATTCCACTTTAAAAAATTCTAATAATCTTATCTTAAAAAATTCTGATAATTCTAATAATTCTACTTTACAAAATTCTAATAATCTTATCTTGAAAAATTCTAATAATTTTACTTTTAAAAATTCTAATAATATTATCTTAAAAAATCTAATAATTCTAATAATTCTTTTTTTTTTGAAAAAGTGTAATAATCTTATCTTGAAAAATTCTAATAATTCTACTTGAAAAATCTAATAATCTTATCTTAAAACATTCTAATAATTCTAATAATTTTTTTTTGAACAAGTCTAATAATCTTATCTTGAAATAGTATAATAATATTATTTTGAAAAATGGCCATAATCCTATTAAATCTTTTTTAAATAAGTCAAAATCTAACATAATTAAAAATTAAAAATTAGATAATCAAACCAATAAAATTAGTTATAATAAAGCTCCATTTAATTATACACAAATTAATAATTTAGTAATTAAACCATCAACTTTTAGAAATTCAACAAATAAATATATAGACTTGGATTACAAGTGTAAGTTAACCAAAAATCAAGACTCTAAAATTTGTAAACCGTATAAATAAAAGTGCACCTAAGAAATGAACCACTTCTTTGAATTGATTGAATATAACATGTTCATGCATACATATCATTTTAATTAATTATCATACTTATATTTGTCATGTCATACATACTAGTCTTGAATTAACTCTCATAGAACAGTTAGATAGGAAATAGTTAATTAACCTTGACAACATAGTATCAGGACTCGGTGAGATGATAGTACGTTAGGGAATCGAAGTCTCGTGTATTCGAGTTAGATAAGAAGTATCTAGCTTGGTGCACTTGGTAAAGCAGAACTAGTTGAAGCTACCTCACCACATCCTAAACTAATTAGACCAGGAATTGACCCAAAGTGAATTAAGTGTGTAATTTCCTAAGTTGGCTTTGTCTAAGGAAGTGGTCATTGTTCCGATCAAAGAAGGTCTCTATGCCTTACCACGACCTGGAAGCCCTCTTTTGAAATGTTCACTTAACTAACTAAAGGTTAAATTCGAATCTAACCCAAGGTTAATTAATTTTCAAATCATTAAAATTAACTAAGTAAAATTAAATTCATCTCACAACACCTATAAGGATAACTTGGTTAATCATGTAGAATGGGTGAGATGGTAAGGGCAACAAATTGAAAATAGTTTTGAAAATGATTTCAATATATATATATATATATATAGATTCCTAAAACTATTTTTATTGGTTGCTATGATGGTTGTGTATAGTTATACGTAGTTTTTAAAATAACTATGCTTCTTGAAATGATGGTTAGTTGACCAGTACTAAATTTCTAGATGCTTAGGTCAACTTTAGACACCTAGATCCTCTGGCCACTTAGGTAAGCCTTCCTTGTGGCCAACAAGGATATCCTAAGAGTTTGTTAGACAAAGGCCGAGGCCCTCTAGATAAGCCTTCCTTGTGATTAAGAAGGATGTTAGGTTAATAGAAAGGTTCTAATTGGATAATCATCATTTATAGAAGTTGTTAAAATATTATAAAAAATTTTTCCAATACATTCAAAATTTTAAAAGAAAATTTCTTTTTGATAATGTGCCAAGGGGGAGAGAAGACTTAAGTTAGACAAACTTAGCATCTCCAGCTACCTCTAGTTTGGCAAAAACCTAATAAACATGAGCCTTTAATATCCTATAAATGTATCCTTCTTAAAATTTTATAAAAATATTAAAGGTTGGAGGGTCACATCCTAACCTAGGATATACATTGTTGGTGGAGGATCTAGAAACCT
Source organism: Wurfbainia villosa (assembly GCA_025175895.1). Taxonomy (NCBI): domain Eukaryota; kingdom Viridiplantae; phylum Streptophyta; class Magnoliopsida; order Zingiberales; family Zingiberaceae; genus Wurfbainia; species Wurfbainia villosa. Next base: position 54,804 of record JAKLTH010000240.1, on the reverse strand, counting down.
AAGCTCATGGTATCAAACATTAACCTTAAAAATGCACTTCTAAAACTCTTTTTGATATATGTCAAAGGGGGAGAGGGTAATGTTAAGAAAATTAAAGGGGTGTTTTGAAAAATAATTTTTAAATGATTTTATGCTTTTATTTCATTAACTTTGAATTGGTTTGTCATAGATCAAAAAGGAGGAGATTGTTAGTGCAGGCACCAGTTAATCGAACCTTGGTTTTGATAATGGCAAAGATTCAAAGTTATCTTGTTATCTCATATGTTATGTTGAGTGTGCAGATAATGTATTAGGTTTTGCTAAGGTCAACGAAACTAGGATAATCTCTGGAAAAGAAATTGTAGGGTTTTGCTTATCGAGTCCGTGAGGGGAAACTTCCCTTCCCACTTCACCTCAGTCGCTTGTTCATGGCGATCCCTTCGATGTCCCCGGATTAAAAAAATTTAATCCTAGATAAAAGGGATTGCCCAAACAACTAAGTCATCAGTTATTCGTTTAGAGAGGTCACTTGAACAAACTTGTTGTTCAAGCGACCAACCTCTATTCTACGAGTAGCCACAGAATAGACGATGTCCGGATCGCTGGCTTTTGTATTTATTATCAGGATCCAAGTATTATTTAGCCATATACAGATTTATATCATGCTCATAGTTGAAAAACAAAAACAAGCAAGTAACAAAAGAGAATAGAGAATAGATATACCTCTCGATCTTCTAATGTATGACCTTCCTCCTTTCAGACGTCGTGTGGTCGATGATCTACCAAAAGTCAAAGCTCCAAGATTGCCAATCTTCCTTCCTTGCTCTTCCAAAGACAGAGGAAGAATAGAAACAAGGTTCTTCTCCTTCCTAAAGCCAACCAACAAGGAACAAAGAAAATCCTTGTCGCCGGCCAACAAGGAGGAGATGATGATGGAAACAAACCAAGACACCAAGGGAAACCCCTAAGTCTTGTTTCCACCACTCAAGGAGAAGGAGAAGAGAGGTTTGGACGCCGGACAATGGATGGAAAAGTCTGTGAAAACAAGCTGGACACCGGCCACCTTGAAGGAAGAAGAAGAAAGGAATTACCTTCCTTATTTGGTGCCGCCCAAGCCTCCAAAACCCTAACCCTAGCTTTGCCGCCAACTCCAAAACCTTAGCCTCTCTTGATTATTTTTCCACACCAACCCCTCAAGCTCCTTTTATAGAGTTAGGGATAAGCCTCCTTTTAATCTCTACCATTGGTTCTAGGGATTTAATCTCAACTGTCGAATCTAGAGATTTAATCTCAACCGTCGGATCTTAGAGATTTATTCTCTACCTATGGATCTATAGTTTTGTTTCTATCCATTGGATCTAAGCTTCATGAGGTGTTAATAGGCTACATTATGGACCATGAGGAGGAGTTGGATCTTGGCCACCCATGGATCAAGCCCACATAAAGTCCGATCCATTAATGATAATCCAATCCACTAAAGGATTATCATTGATCTACCTCACCAACCCCCATAAGTTAATATGGGCTTCATATATTATTTGTACATTTTCTCTCCGTGTTTAAGATCTCGAATGTCTGTCGATTAATTAATTTACTGACCATTAATTAATTAACATCTAACTCCATGAGTAGTACCACTCAACCTTTTCATTATGTCGGACCAAGTCCACCTGCAGGATTTACATGATGAACCTTATGAGCTCCTCAAGGGGACATCATCATTCTAATATATAGGACACAGTTTTCTCCTATAATCAATAGCACATCATATAAATAATATCATCTCCCAACTTACCGAGCCTATTGATTTAATCTATAAATCTCGCCCTTTGGTAAATCAAAGAGATGAATACTAAGTATATGTGTACGTTATTATATCGGGATTAAGAGCATGTACATAATGATATCTGAGGTCCGATTCGATTATGTAGTCAGCAATAAATCGAATCACCTATAGGTCGGTGCTGCTCAATACACTCAAAGTGCACTAGTGTGATTCTATGGTCAAGACAAACCAATATCAAATCACACTACAACCATTCCGATGGTTTATCCAAAGTCATCTCGGTTGTGAGCCTTTACTTATACTTTTCAAGGAGCCGATAACATGATCTCCCGTGTGACACCACACACCATGTTATCTACAATGTAAAGTATTAGACAATATGCATAACCATAAAAATATGCATACAATGATCATGTGATTCTTATTTCAAAATAAGATGTTTATACAAAAGGTAGACTTTTTAGTATACATCCCTACAATCTCCCACTTATACTAAAAGACTATGCTGTCCTCAAACTGCCATACATCTGATCCCCATTCCCTCCACATGCCTATCGAAAGCTCTCACCGAAAGGGCCTTAGTGAAAGGATCTTCCAGGTTATCCTCTGATGCAATCTTGGCCACAACAACTTCTCCTCTCTTTACGATTTCTCGTATCAGGTGGTCCTTGCGCACTATGTGTTTACTAGCCTTATGGGTTCGTGGTTCCTTCGAGTTTGCAACTGCACCACTAATATCACAATAAATTGTGATAGTTCTGGGCAAACCAGGAATCACATCCAAGTCCATTAGGAAGTTCCTGAGCCACACAACTTCTTTGGCCGCCTCAGAGGCTGCCACATACTCAGCTTCCATGGTGGAGTCCGCCACGCATTTCTGCTTGACACTCCTCCATACAATGGCTCCACCTCCCAAAGTAAACACAAAACCTGAGGTGGACTTACTGTTATCCCTATCAGATTGGAAGTCGAAATCCGTGTAACCCACAGGGAGTAATTGGTCTGCCTTGTAAACTAGCATATAATCCCTAGTCCTTCTTAGGTACTTCAATATTAGTTTTACCGTAGTCCAATGTCCCTGTCCTGGATTACTCTGATATATGCTGACCATGCCCACGGCAAAGTAGATATCTGGTCTCGTGCAGAGCATCGCATACATGAGGCTTCCTACTGCCGAAGCATAAGGAACCGCCTTCATCTTTTCTATCTCCTCAGATGATCTAGGACACATCTCCTTAGATAAAGGAACTCCATGTCTGAAAGGTAGAAAACCCTACTTGAAGTTCTGCATGCTAAAATGCTCCATAATCGTGTCTATGCATGAAGCTTGGGATAAGCACAACATCCTTTTCCTATGATCCCTTATAACCTTGATCCCAAGGATGTGTCTCACCTCTCCCAAGTCCTTCATATCAAACTGTTTGGACAACCATACCCTTACGTCCGATAACACCTTGATATTGTTGCCAATCAACAAAATGTCATCTACGTATAGTACAAGAAATACCACTACGTTTCCGTCACATCTCTTGTATACAAAAGGCTCATCCGAACTTTGAATAAATCCATAAGATTTGATTACCTCATCAAAGCGGATGTTCCAAGACCTCGAAGCTTGCTTCAATCCATAAATGGACCGATTAAGCTTACATAAAAGATGCTCTTTGCCTTTAGCAATGAATCCCTCTGGTTGCTTCATATAGATGTTTTCCTCAAGACTTCCATTAAGGAAAGCTGTCTTGACATCCATCTGCCACACCTCATAATCCATATGAGCTGCTATGCATAAGAGAATCCGGATAGACTTAAGCATGGCTACCGGCAAAAAGGTCTCCTAATAATCGATACCCTCTTTCTGAGTATACCCCTTCGCAACAAGCCTCGCTTTGAAGGTCTCAACCTTCCCATCTATTCCTCTCTTTCTCTTGTAGATCCACTTGTATCCAATGGTTTTTACACCATCGGGTGGTTCTACTAGCTCCCAGACTTGATTTGAATCTATAGATTCAATCTCAGCATTCATTGCACTTTGCCAAGATACTGCATCTTTATCTTGGATTGCCTCGTCATATGTCCAGGGATCAGGTTCATGTTCACTAGGGACCAAATCAGAAGATTCTTCCAAGAACATTAATCTATCAGGCTGTATCACAACCCTCCCACTACGATGAGGTATCACCTGTGTATTCTCTGTGACACGCGGTGCAGTGACATGTGGTATATCCTCTTGTACCGGTGGTACTAAAGAAGTGACTTCCCCTTTTAATTCCTCCAGAACAATTTTACTCTTGGGCTTGTGGCTCATCACATAGTCTTCCTCTAGAAATCTGGCGTTCGTGCTAACGATCACCCTCTGATCTCTAGGACTATAAAACAAACCACCCTTCGTTCTTCTAGGATATCCAACGAACATGTGTACTTCTGTACGAGGTTCCAACTTACCAGCATCTGCCTTCAGCACATGTGTTGGACTCCCCTATATCCGAATATGTCTTAGACTAGGCTTTTGCCCAGTCCACAACTCTATGGGAGTAGAAGGCACTATTTTAGATGGAACCAAGTTCAGAATGTACACCGTCGTATCTAGAGCATATCCCCAGAATGAATCTGGCAACTCAGAATAACTCATCATCGATCTAACCATCTCCATAAGAGTCCTATTCCTTCGCTCTGCTACACCGTTCTGTCGAGGTGTGCCAAGTGCAGTTAATTGGGATTGAATCCCTGCCTCTGATAAGTAATTCCTAAACTCTCTCAAGAGGTACTCACCACCATGATCAGATCGTAGTGTCTTGATACTTTTACCTTGATGTTTCTCCACATCAGCCTTGAATTCTTTGAACATGTCAAAGCATTCAGACTTGCGGTGCATCAGGTAAATGTATCCATATCTTGAGTAATCGTCCATAAAAGAGACGAAATACTCAAAACCACCTCTAGCATGGATAGACATAGGACCACACAAATCAGAATGAACCAATTCTAACACATCTTTGGCTCTATACCCCTTGGCCTTAAAAGGCCTCTTGGTCATCTTACCCTCCAAGCAAGATTCGAAGGTTGGCAGATCCTCCACCACTAATGAACCCAAAGGTCCATTAGCTATCAACCTTTGAATTCTACTTAGGTTAATGTGACCAAGCCTAAGATGCCAAAGATATGTTTGGTTCATCTTCGAAGGTTCTTTTCTCTTATTGGAATTAGAAGATGAGTTATTAACTTCAATTTGCATCGTGGGAGGTTTTGGTTCAAGTGTGTATAAATTTCCTATCAATGCACCCGAACAGATAATGTCCCTATTCCTTCTTATAACAACTCTGTCATTAAAAGAAATAGAATATCCATCCATAAACAATTTAGAAACTGAAATTAAATTCTTTCTAAATAAGGGTACATAAAGGCAATTCTTAAGAACCAAAAGTTTATTTTTCTCAAAAGATAAATGAACAATTCCCACTGCAACAACTGCCACCTTCGTGGCATCGCCAAAGTACACGATAATCTCCTCTTCAGCCAGTCGTCTGGTTTCCTGGAACCCCTGCAAAGTATTGCAGACATGATCAGTGGCTCCCGTATCTACACACCAGGTGCTAGTAGATAACACCGCTAAACATGTTTCAATGACCAGATCAAAAGATATACCTTTATTTTGCTTGCAGTTGGGTCAGTCCTTCTTCCAGTGTCCAGTCTGCTTACAAGTGAAGCACTTGCCTTTCGGCTTCTCCCTGAGTACCTCCCACGGCCTTTGCCCGAGTTTGTTTCTTCTTCTTCTTGCCTTTCGGCTTAGAAGTAGAAACCTTTTGGGTCACCATGGCATGTGCCTGAGCACTCTGACAAAATAACCCCTCTGCACGCTGAGTTACATCGTGAAGTTCCCAATACAACCTCTTGTTCATGTTGTAGTTCAGCGAATCGCTCAAAACTCCTAGGTAGAGACTGGAGTATGATATTGACCTGGGTTTCCCCATCGATCTCAGCTCCAAGGACCTCCAGCTCATTCAAATGAGTCATCATCTTGAGAACATGATCCCTTATGGGTGTTCCCTCGATCATGGTGGTCGTCATCAAGTTTCTCATTGCTTCTTGCCTCGCAGCCCGATTCTGGTGTCCGAAAAGCTCTTTGAGATTGAGCATCATGTCATAAGCTGTGGGCATGGCTTGATGCTGATGTTGCAGTACATTTGACATAGATGTCAAAATGTAACATCGCGCCATCTCATCGGCCTTTACCCACTTCTTATAACTGTTGGTGCAGGGGCACTAGATAATTGAACCTGTGTTTTGGTTATGGAAAAGACACAAAGTTAAGTTTACATCGTTATTGTTGGGAGTATGGGGAATACAATCAAAGTCCCACATTGGTAAGACATGGAAAAGATCATGTGCTTATAAGAAAAAAGATATCTCCATTGGTTTGAGGCCTTTTGGGTAAAGCCCAAAAACAAAACCATGAGGGCTTGGGCCCAAAGTGGACAATATCATACTTGAGGGGGGGATTGTTGGGAGTATGGGGAATACAATCAAAGTCCCACATTGGTAAGACATGGAAAAGATCATGTGCTTATAAGAAAAAAAGATATCTCCATTGGTATGAGGCCTTTTGGGTAAAGCCCAAAAACAAAACCATGAGGGCTTGGGCCCAAAGTGGACAATATCATACCATTGTGGAGATATGTGGAGCTTATAAGCACTAACAGTTATCTCACGAGCTAAATAGAGTGTGCAGAAAAGTACTAAAGCTGGAGCTGAAGGCTACTGACACCCGGAGGAAGCCGCGGTGGTTGGGCGACACTCGAGTGACTTTGGAGGGAGTCGAAGGAATCGAGTGGAAGGTCAGAAGTGAGAGCTACAAGGTAAGTATCGAAGAAAGCTCGTGTGAGTGAGAGATTGTAAGGTCGTGTCCTCTTTACAGGGATGACCGTAGGTGGCGATCCGACTAAGACTTATTATAGAAGGTCTAGGTCAAGATCGGACGGTTAGAAATCGTCGTATTTATCATTTTCCGAGCTAACCTCTTATTGCAGGGAAGTGGCCAGGCTGGCAGTCGACTGCTGGATGTTGGGCAGTCGACTGATGCTCATCAGTCGACTGATGGGAGGCATCAGTCAACTGATGGCGACGAATCAACCTTTGCGCCAGGTCAAAATGGATAACGTTTGACGCGGCCACTTCGCGATAAAATTTGGACAACTTCGTGATCTGTTCCAAAAAAAGGAGACAAATTCAGAGGCCAAAATCTATAAAAGGAGGGGAGGATTCCAACTCCAAAGATCATCAAGTGCTCCTACAACGCCAAACGCTCCAACACCGTCATAACGCCGACACGACAACATGTTCAGATCTTCTTCGTCGGCAGCAACATCTAGTAATATATTTTCATATTGTATTCGTTGTTTTTATTCATAACGAGGTGAGGTAGGCTTGTTGCCTCATCCTCATACATTCGGTTTTGTGATCGTTGTCTCCTACCTCCAACGAGGAGGAGACGTTATAGTGCTTTGCCCTCCGTACGCGGTCTAGGACCGATAGGGCCTTGGAGTAGCAACCGCTGGGTTGTGAACCAAGTAAAATAAACGTGTCTCTTTATTTTCCACTGTATTTACTCGTTTAATTGTCTACTCGAACGAAATGACGAAAAGATTTACGATCGCTATTCACCCCCCTCTAGCGACGCTTCTCGATCCAACAATAACTCTCTCTCTCCTTTTCCCTAGAATCTTCTGCAGGCTTAGGAGGGCACTCTTCGAGGAGTACATATTTGTATTCCTCAGCAATCAAGACAATGTCTAGATTCCTCTTCCAATCAACATAGTTGGGTCCAGTAAGTTTGTTCTCTTTCAGTATCACAGCAAGTGGGTTGAAAGTCATTTTGAAAGAAAATCTAAGAATCACATAAATCAAAACATTAGATTTCAAAAAATTATTGATTCCTCAAACAATAAAATTTTAAAATCAACCAACACCTCAAAACACCGAGAATATCGTATGCCACGATAGTGTGGACGTATACAAATTCTACATTTGGAAGAGGAGGTTTTACCCATTAATTTTACTATCTTGTCAACCTAACTTTTTGACAAGTAAAATTAATAGTTGGTTCCTCTTTGGCCCCACAAATAAAAGCAGTGACTCCAATGGGGAGGATACTTATATTTGTATCTAAGTGTTCACCATTACTCGGTACCAAGGTAATTATCTCGGGTTATGTGCCTTCCGATGGGGAAGTGCACACGCTCCTTAATAATTCCCTATAACCATATTTGACCTTGTGATCTGCAAATAAACTCATCCGATGGGGAGGAAGGCACTCAGAGACGACGCGCAAGTTTGTTTGCATCACTTGTCAAATCGTAATGGAGGCCGTGAGAATTTATAAAAATTTCCCTCTACCACTTAGTAATTTGAAATTGAGGAATTTTCCTAGCCTACGACATGCATATCAAACAAAAAGCAATAAATATGAAAAATAAATTATTTTCCAACTATTATGGATTTTGTCTTCAATATGTCTCCCGTCGCATCACCTTCTCGTCCGCTCCTCCTATGCTATGAACGAGCCATCCGGAGATCCGAGCCGAGACTAAAATCTATTTTAATTTTCATCCATCGATCCTATACTCCACGAGGGAGTGTACATGAAATCTAGATCGAAAGTAAACTAAAATAAAAATAGTGGCTAAACAATGCCGTATCTAATTTACAAAAATTAAATACTAGCCTCGTCAACCACGAGGATTCAACAAAATATACACATACAATCACATACACACATATGGCCATAATAGTCGGATCTTATGCCTGCAATCAAAGAGTTAAACTACGCATATCCTACTATTATCCGACACATATAATATATGAAAAGTGCATAAAAATTAATCGAATCTTAAACACACAAAACCGGAAACCTTTGCTCTGATACCAATTGTAGGGTTTTGCTTATCGAGTCCGTGAGGGGAAACTTCGCTTCCCACTTCACCTCGGTCGCTTGTTCATGGCGATCCCTTCGATGTCCCCGAATTAAAAAAAATTAATCCTAGACAAAAGGGATTGCCCAAACAACCAAGTCATCGTCGTGTTATTCGTTTAGAGAGGTCACTTGAACAAACTTGTTGTTCAAGCGACCAACCTCTATTCTACGAGTAGCCACGGAATAGACGATGTCCGAATCGCCGACTTTTGTATTTTTGATCGGGATCCAAGTATTATTTAGCCATATACAGATTTATATCATGCTCATAGTTGAAAAACAAAAACAAGCAAGTAACAAAAGAGAATAGAGAATAGATATACCTCTCGATCTTCTAATGTATGACCTTCCTCCTTTCGGACGTCGTGTGGGCGATGATCTACCAAAAGTCGATGCTCCAAGATTGCAAATCTTCCTTCCTTGCTCTTCCAAAGCAAGAGGAAGAATAGAAACAAGGTTCTTTTCCTTCCTAAAGCCAACCAACAAGGAACAAAGAAAATCCTTGCCGCCGGCCAACAAGGAGAAGGAGATGATGATGGAAACCAACCAAGACACTAAGGGAACCCCCTAAGTCTTGTTTCCACCACTCAAGGAGAAGGAGAAGAGAGGTTTGGACGTCGGACAATGGCTGGAAAAGGCTGGGAAAACAAGCTGGACGCCGGCCACCTTGAAGAAAGAAGAAGAAAGGAATTACCTTCCTTATTTGGTGCCGCCCAAGCCTCCAAAACCCTAACCCTAGCTTTGCCGCCAACTCCAAAACCTTAGCCTCTCTTGATTATTTTTCCATGCCAACCCCTCAAGCTCCTTTTATAGAGTTAGGGATAAGCCTCCTTTTAATCTCTACCATTGGTTCTAGGGATTTAATCTCAACCGTCGGATCTAGAGATTTAGTCTCAACCGTCGGATCTTAGAGATTTAATCTCTACCTATGGATCTAGAATTTTGTTTCTATCCATTGGATCTAAGCTTCATGAGGTGTTAATAGGCTACATTAGGAACCATGAGGAGGAGTTGGATCTTGGCCACCCATGGATCAAGCCCACATAAAGTCTGATCCATTAATGATAATCCAATCCACTAAAGGATTATCATTGATCTACCTCACCAACCCCCATAAGTTAATATGGGCTCCATATATTATTTGTACATTTTCTCCCCGTGTTTAAGATCTCGAATGTCCATCGATTAATTAATTTACTGACCATTAATTAATCATCATCTAACTCCATGAGTAGTACCACTCAACCTTTTCATCATGCCGGACCAAGTCCACCTGCAGGGTTTACATGATGAACCTTATGAGCTCCTCAATGGTACATCATCATCCTAATATATAGGACACAGTTTTCTCCTATAATCAACGACACATCATATAAATAATATCATCTCCCAACTTACCGAGCCTATCGATTTAATCTATAAATCTTGACCATTGGTAAATCAAAGAAATGAATAGTAAGTATATGTGCCCGTTATTGTATTGGGATTAAGAGCATATACATAATGATATCTGAGGTCCGATTCGATTATGTAGTCAGCAATAAATTGAATCACCTCTAAGTCGGTCCTGCTCAATACACTCAAAGTGCACTAGTGTGATTCTATGGTCAAGACAAACCAATACCAAATCACACTACAACCATTCTGATGGTTTGTCCAAATCCATCTCGGTTGTGAGCCTTTACTTATACTTTTCAAGGAGTCGATAACATGATCTCCCGTGTGACACCACACACCATTTTATCTACAATGTAAAATATTAGACAATATACATAACCATAAAAATATGCAAACAATGATCATGTGATTCTTATTTCAAAATAAAGATGTTCATACAAAAGGTAGACTTTTCAGTATACATCCCTACAGAAATCTCAGTGATCAACGACTCCAAGAGAATCTCGGGATGAGAAAACTCGGTGGTCGGGTGACACCAAGAGAATCTCGGAAGGAGAAACCTTAGTGGTCGGGTGGTGCTAGGAGAATCTCGGAAGGAGAAACTTCGGTGTGATCAGGTGACTAAAAGCTAAGTGATAGGTCAGAATGACCAAAGGTAAGCTCTGGGTGTGGAGCGGTGGTAAGGATGCATCCTCAGTAAGAGGACAATCCTAGGCGTCGATCTAATTAAGGCTTCCAGAGGAATACTGAAGTCGAGATCGAACAGTCAAAGGACTATCACATTGCATGACATGATGCATCTCTTGTGCTAACCTTGTGTTGTAGGTATCAGGTTAGATTCTCAAGTGTAGCAGTTGACTAGAGGTTTTAGCAGTTGACTGATTGACGACATTCGAGTCCTCCATGCTGGCAGTCGACTGATGCTTGCTGCAAGTCAAGGTTAGCTCAAAGAAAACATTATTTCGACGGCCTTCGGTCGTCCGATCTCGACCTAGACCATCGATGGGATGTCTTTGGTCGGATCTACGCTTAAGGCCATCCCCGTAAGGAGGATACGACCTCACTTACGCTCGCAGACACGAGCTTACCTCGATACTTACCATGTCGCTTTTGCTTCCGGCCTTCCACTCGATTCCTTCGGCTCCCTCCGAAGTCACTTGAGTGTCGCCCGACCACCGCGGCTTCCTCCGGGTGTCGCTAGCCTTCAGCTCCAGCTTTAGCACTTTTCTGCAGACTCGATTCAACTCGTGAGATAACGACGTGAGCTTAACTTTGTATCGTTTGCTATAATTAAAACTCAGGTTCGACTTAGGTGCCTACTGCACCAACACTAATAACTTTTGAAAATATATAACCCTTAGGGTTAGTTTGCTCTTGTCAGGTCTAAAAAAAAAAAAAAAAAAAAAAATAAATAATAATAATAATAATAATGATAATAATAAAATATCTAGATATATATATATATATATATATATAACAATAATATAAATAAACGGGTATGTATAGTCGGAATGGGAAGTCTGAGTTAAAAAGGGATTCATATGATCGGTTCGGAGAAATATTTGGGCCTGAAGGGAGTGTTTGGATTAACTGAGGTTAGCTTAGGTTAAACATGGGTTAAATATGGGTTAGCTTAGGTTTGGATTAATCTGATTTGGCTTAACCCCAACGGAACGGCATTTATAAGCCACCCCCCTTTTCTTCCGCTAATCTCTCTCCGTCGTCATTCGCCGCCACTCCCGGATCAACTGCTCTCGGCGATTTCTTCTCCGGCTTCGTCTCAGCGCTGCCGGCCGCCATCCGATCGTCCTCGGTGGTACATTCCCTCCATCGCTATTCGCCGCCAAATTTGTACCGTGATTCGTCGCGATTTTTCGCTTCGCCTCAACTGGCGGCCATGCCATCCGATCGTCCTCCGTCGATTGTAGGTAAGTAAATCTCTAGAAAATGGTGGCGATAGAGGGATGGAGATTGGTTTTAGAGATAGTTGAATCTCTGGAGCTTGAACGGGATTTCGTGATTGTTCGTGGTTAAGATTTGAGGTTTGGTTTCGAATGGATTCGGGTAGATGTAGATAGTTTAGGCATTTAAACGTGTTAATTGGTGAGGGTTTCTGTGTGGATTACACTGGGCATTTTCGAGGAGGGATTGCTAGGTGTTGGTGAGATTTACCGTTGTGGATTGGGCGAGAGGCGGAGTAGAACCGGATGAATGTTGGCATCGGTGGGATTGGAATCCGCACCGGATGTTTGTGCGTTGCAGTGGGAGTATGGATTGAATCGGCTGGATCCTTTGGAGATGGGAAAGAAGGTGTAGTGGTTGTGCTAGGGGTAGGTCCACTCCAGTGGGTCTCGGAGGGGCATTTTTTAGAAATTCTCCTAGCTCTACGATGGAGATACAGGTGAGATAGTTTTAGGTAGGAGAGCAAATTGTTAGTATAAAATGAAGGATGGTATCAAGGGGGAGTTGGGATTCTGGTTTATAGATGAGACTTAAATGTAATATATGAATTATTATATTCTTAATTCCTCTACATGCTTAGATCTAACGATTCGGAAGTTCTTTAATTATGTGGTAGATGTTATGTAAAATATTATAATTACCATCTACAGTATGAGGTTAGATGTTATATATATAAATGGGTGTCATTACCATCTACAGTATGAGTGTAGATGCTATATGTAAATGGGTGTAATTACCATCTACTGTGTATGAGGTTGGATGCTATGTAGAGATATTTAGGATCATCCATGATGTGCCATGTTATTATTTAGTTCATTGTTCATCAAATCTTTCAAATGCCTATCTGCTATGTGTATGGTTATGACTAACATCTACCTGTGTATGAGGTTAGATGCTATATCTATATATGTATGTTCATCCACCTGTACTTAAAGTTAGATGTTAAATTATACTGTTCTGTGATATCATCCATCTGTATACTGAGTTAATTGCTAGCTTAAAATGTTCAACTATATATAAAGTGATCAATATGATTGACTATGAGAAGAAATGTTAGATGTTCTTTATCTAGCTAATTGTATGTACATGAGTATTAGTGGTGCCTGGACGGGTTGGGCTTCGGGATGAGCTCCAGGCCCACCCAAATTGATTGTGATGTGATCATGATTGATCCCTTAGTTCTTTCTAGAGGTACCTCGGGATTGCACAAGAAAACAAGGTTTTGGTAGCTCGCATTTAAAATGCAAAATGTGAGGTACCACGAAGATTTATGATATATATAGTTAGCATGATAGAAAAGCATGGGTGCAATTACGGTCTTGTTATATTTACATGTTCCTTTATAGAAAATGATTGCGCTTCATGGTTATATCGAGATAGTGAGTAGGAATTTGACATTTAGCCTACCATGGTGCTATATTTGCATATCTTGTATGTGTTAGGGATGCTAGAGGTCGAGTATGCTATATAAATATATATTTAACTTTATGATTCATGTTGAGTTTTGATTTTATTTCCTCTCCTCTTACGCTGTGCATTTATCCTTGATTTACTTCGGTGTGAACTCATGATGTCACTAAATATTTATAGGTCGGGAGCTGAGCGAGTCCTCAGGGAGTTGGAAGAGGTGATGAGCATGCCACACGTTGTCCAGGACTTGGATGACTGCTGGTCTGTCAGAGTGAGTAGGGATGAATTACTTCAGTAAGGTGCTGAGTGTAAAGGCTGTAATTGAGACTCTTACTTGAAAGTTAATAAAATAAAGATGATTATTCAATCATGTGTATGTGATTTATTTTTAGATGAGAGTCGGACTAAGGGTCTATATATATAGGTATCGAGTTGGGTCTTTTCGGTTGGTATCGAGCATCGATTCCAAAGGGCCGATGTGGGCATGCCATCTCATCAAGGACTTCGGATACAATCATCCCCGGTTGTAGGTTTTATACTTACTTTTCAAGTAGTAATCGTCTGTAATCATGTTTGAGTTTATGTACAAAATTGGAGATAATGGTGTCGATATTGCTTTTATAGGTGAATGGCGGGTCGAAGGAACAATGGGGAAGTTAGGCGGTAGTCGGTTTCTCATGAGCTTGCGCAATCATGCAGAGCAGTCGAATCCACGGAGAAGCAGATCCAACAGCTTGTTGAGAGCTAGGAGCAAGGAAATGCGCACGGCGGGCCTATACAATGTGAACCCGGTTTACAAGCGATTCAAGGATCTTGGTCCGAGCGGAGTTTAAGGAAATATAGATCCTATCATTGCGAAGGATGGATTCGATCATTGGAGCGATATCGACTTCATGCAACTACGGATCTTGACAAGGTGAGTGTGCCATATTCATGTTGCGTGGCGATGCTGGATATGGTGGGAGGGGCACGCGCGATGGACCTAGCTACGATTACTTGAAATTTGAATTCAAAGAGGTATTCTATGGAAAGTATTTCACCACACGAACTCGAATGGCTAGAGAATTCTTAGAGCCGCCAAGGGGATGACGGTGGTGAAGTATGTCGAGAATTTGAGAAGGGGCGATTTTGTACCCATGATTGCAAGTCAACTGCGGAGGAGTAAACATTTTCTTGAGGGATTGAGGCGCGATTCGACATGATGTCGGTGGTGAGTTACCACCTTTAGGAGGTCAGGATCGTGCTCGATGTCGAGAGAGGACAGAAATGACATGATGAGGGAAGTAGAACAAGAGACCGAGTTACGAGGAAGGGAACCTCGTGCACCGAGTCGAAGAAGTTTCGCTGCCCGAGGCAAGCGACCACGCTGAGAGCGACCCAGGAACCTCGACGATTGACCATCTGTTGCTAAAGCGAAAGAAAAATTCATGTCCCAAGTGTGAGAAGGTTCATGCAGGTCAATGTTTAGTGGGTACAGACATGTGCTATAAGTGCAAGAAGACGGGGCACTTTGCTATGAACTGCCCTCAGCTCACAGAGCCAACCAGAGGAAGGGTGTATGCCATGACACAGGAACAGGTGGATCAGATCGACCATCATCACAGGTAGAATTTCTATTGTCAATCTACTCATGCTTTAATTGATTCTGGAGCTACACACTCTTTCATATCTGTGGCTTATGTTGCAAGACTGGATATTTCATGTGATTGGATGGCTACTGGCTATCGCGTGTCCTTGCCTTCTGGGGAAGAACTGCCTAGCAATAGAATAGTGAGGAATCGCCTATGAAGATGCGGACTCTACAATACGCCGACCTTATTGTGTTGGAGATGGTGGATTTCGATGTGATTCTGGGTATGGATTGGCTGACCCGGTACGAGGCAATTATTGACTGTAGACAAAGGACGGTTAAACTGAAACTGCAAAATGATGAATTTGTCATCTTCAATGCAACTTCCACACTAGGTCTCCCTCATATATTATCCTCATGTAAAGAGCAGAAAATGTTGAACGAGGGGTGTAGATTCTAGTCAACATAATGAGAAAAGTCTTGAGGCCCCTAGACCAAATCTGGAGGAGGTAGAGGTAGTTCGGAACTTTCCCGAGGTGTTTCCAGATGACATTGCAGGTTTACCCCCTGTCCGGGAAGTCGAGTTTGGGATAGAACTAATAGCGGGAACTACCCCTGTGTCTAAAGCACCGTACCGTCTGGCACCCACTGAAATGAAGGAACTGAAGGCGCAACTACAAGAACTATTGGATAAGGGTTTCATCCACCCGATTTGTCACCATGGGGAGCGCCAGTGTTGTTCGTCCGTAAGAAGGATGGGTCGATGCGGCTGTGCATTGACTACAGAGAGTTGAATCGGGTTACAGTTAAGAATAAGTACCCGTTGCCTAGAATCGATGATCTGTTTGATCAACCTGATATATTGTATTCTCAAAGATTGATTTGAGGTCGGGGTACCATCAAGCTGCGGGTGAAAGGAGAGGATGTTCATAAAGCGCATTGACTCGATATGGTCATTCGAGTTTTACGGTTATGCCGTTTGGGCTTACTAATGCCCCGGCATTTATGGATTTGATGAACCGGATCTTCGACCATATTTGGATCAGTTTGTGATTGTCTTTATTGACTGATATACTCATTTATTCCCAAAGTCGGAAGAACACCGACAACATCGCGCTAGTCTTGCAGACTTTAAAGGATAAGCGGTTATCGCTAAATTCAAAGAAATGCGATTTTTGGTTGAGGCGAGATATCATTTCTAGGGCATATAGTCTCGAGAGAAGGGAATAGAGGTGGATCCGATTAAAGTGGAGGCAATCCGAGTTGGGATACTCCAAGAAATGTTACAGAAATTGAGTTTCTTGGGACTAGCGGGTATTATCGCGATTCATTAAAAATTTTTCACGCATTGCGCTACCTCGACTTCACGACCAAGAAGGGGTGAGGTATGAATGGGTACTTTCGGTGTGAGAGGAGTTTTATGGAGTTAAAGGAAAGGTGGCGATGCACGGTGCTTGCATTCCTGACAATTACAGGCGGTTGTGGTATACAGATGCCTCCAACAGGGCTCGGGGCTGTCTTGTACTGCGAGAATGGGAGGGTCATCGCTTATGCATCACGCCGATTGAAGGTGCATGAGCAGAATTATCCTACACACGATTTAGAATTAGCAGCAGTCATATTTGCTTTGAAGATTTGGCGACACTATCTTTACGGAGAACGTTGTGAGATCTACACAGATCATAAAAGCTTGAAATATTTGTTTTCTCGAAGGAAGAATATGCGGCGAGGCGATGGTTGGAGTTGGTAAAGGATTATGATTGCAATATTAACTACCACCCGTAAGGCAAATGTGGTGGCGGATCTATTGAGTCGTAAGTTGGCGATCTTGTCGATTGACCACCCAACAAAGGTTGATATCGAATTTCAACGGTGAAAGTGGAGGTGATAGCACCGGTGGCGAGCTAGATTGGCGACAGCGGTTAAATCAGTTCTGGAATCGATTAGGCGTAGAACAAGCATCGGATCGACGATTAATGGAATGGAACGCAGAGATGAGGCAAAGGGGGGCACCCTCTACTCAGTGGTTGATGGGATTGTGAGATACAAGGGCCGCATATGGGTGCCTAAAGAAGGATCTCTGAGAGAGAATCTCATGATGGAAGCCCACATTACCCCGTACTCGGTTCACCCGGCGCGAAGATGTATAAAGATATGCATTTTTATATTGGTGGCGGGCATGAAGAGACATACTCAAGATGGTCCATGAGTGCCTTACACACAGGTGAAAGCCGAGCACCGAGGCCATTGGATTGCTTGAACCGCCGATACCGTCTGGAAGTGGGAAAATATTGCCATGGATTTCGTGGTAGGGTTACAGTCTCGACTAAGGGATCAAATGCACGATGTGGGTCATTGTGGATCGATTAATGAAAGACACACTTCTGCCGGTGAAAACCACTTTCACTATGATACAATCTGCAGAGTGTATATCGGAAATAGTAAGGTTACATGGAATTCGGATCAGTTGTATGAGATAGAGATCCAAAATTTACATCCGGATTCTGGAAGAGTTTGTGCAGGGGATTAGATACGAAACTTACTTTTAGCACCGCTTTCCATCCCAGACCGGCTGTCAATCCGAGTAATTGATTTTAGAAGATATGCTATGAGCTTGCATTATAGATTTGAAAGGGGAGTCTAAATTGCCCTTGGTGGAGTTCACCTATAATAATAGTTATCAAGCCACCATCGGTATGGCTCCTTATGCAGCGCTATATCTGGAAGAAGGTGTAGAACCCCATTGCATTGGGAAGAGGTGGGAGAGAGAGGCGGTTTGGGTCCGAGATTGTGGCCAAACTGTGGAATTAGTGGCGAGATCAGACAGAATGCAATCGACCCAAAGTCGCCAAAAGAGTTACGCAGATTAGTCGAAGGAGGGACTTGGAGTTCACGGTGGGAGACCATGTATTTCTCAAGGTGTCACCTATGAAGAAGTCTTGAGGTTTGGCGGGAAGGGCAAACTCGGCCAGAGGTATATTGGGCCTTTTGAGATTCTAGGCCGGATTGGGACCGGGCATACCGAGTGCACTACCACCCAACGCAGGAGTTCATAATGTGTTTCATGTATCCATGCTCGGAGGTACCTATCCAACCCCGCACATGTAATTGGGCATGAGGCCATCTGATGGACACGGACCTATCTTACGAGGCAATACCGGAAGAAATCTGGATCATCAAGTCTGGCCGAGGAATAAGGAAATCCGAATGGTGAAAGTTTTATGGAGAAATCGGCAAAAGGAGGAAGCTACATGGGAGGCCGAAAGGCGGGACATGCGCGCAGTTACCCGAATTATTTGGTAAGTCGAAGTTCGAGGACGAAATTCTTCTAAGGGGAGGAGAGTTGTCAGGTCTCAAAAAAAAAAAAAAAAAAAAAAAAAAATAATAATAATAATAATAATAATGATAATAATAAAATATCTAGATATATATATATATATATATATATAACAATAATATAAATAAACGGGTATGTATAGTCGGAATGGGAAGTCTGAGTTAAAAAGGGATTCATATGATCGGTTCGGAGAAATATTTGGGCCTGAAGGGAGTGTTTGGATTAACTGAGGTTAGCTTAGGTTAAACATGGGTTAAATATGGGTTAGCTTAGGTTTGGATTAATCTGATTTGGCTTAACCCCAACGGAACGGCATTTATAAGCCATCAGCCGACCCTTTTCTTCCGCGAACCAATCTCCTCGTCGTCCATTCGCCGCCAGCTCCCAGATCCACTGCTCTCGGCGATTTCTTCCGCCGAAGCTCGCCTCAACGCTGCCGGCGGCCATCCGATCGTCCCCGTCGGTGGTACATTCCCTCCATCGCCTATTCGCCGCCAGCTCCCAGATCCACTGCTCTCGGCGATTTCTTCCGCCGAAGCTCGCCTCAACGCTGTTGGCGGCCATCCGATCGTCCTCCGTCGACTGTACGGTAAGTAAATCTCGGGAAAAGGCTGGCGATAGAGGGTTGTAGGTTAGTTAGAGATAGTTGAATCCGTGGAGCTTGAACGGGATTTCGTGATTGTTCGTGGTTGAGCTTGAGGTTTGGTTTTCGAATGGATTCCGGTAGATGTAGATAGTTTAGGCATTTAAACCGGTGATAATCGGGTTAAGGGGTTCTCTGTGGGTTTACCGCCGGGCATTTTCGAGAGGATTGTTAGGTTGGTGAGGGATTTACCGTTGTGGATTAGGGCGAGGGTATGGTAGAACTGGATGAATGTTGCATCGGTGGGATTGGAATCCGCACGATGTTTCTGCGGTGAACGAGTATGGGATGAATCGGTGGATCCTTAGTGGAGATGGGAAAGAAGGTGTAGTTGGTTGCAGCTAGGGTAGAGGTCCACTCCAAAGGGCTCGGAGGGGCTCTAGGTTTCTCGGGAAATTCTCTAGCTTTACAAATGGATATACTGAGATAGTTTTAGGTAGGAGCTAATGGTTAGTATAAAATGAAGGAGTCAGGGAATTGGGGTTCTGAGATTGTAGATGAGACATCAATGTTAGTAGAGTAATTCTGTTATGTTCTTAATTTCCTCTACGCTTAGATAACGATTGGAAGATTCTTCTTTATGTTGTAGTTGTTATGTAAAATATTATAATTACCATCTACAGTATGAGGTTAGATGTTATATATATAAATGAGTGTCATTACCATCTACGAGTATGAGTGTAGATGCTATATGTAAATGTGTGTAATTACCATCTACGTGTATGAGGTTGGATGCTATGTAGAGATATTTAGGATCATCCATGATGTGCCATGTTATTATTTAGTTCATTGTTCATCAAATCTTTCAAATGCCTATCTGCTATGTGTATCATGGTTATGACTAACATCTACTGTGTATGAGGTTAGATGCTATATCTATATATGTATGTTCATCCATCCGTACTTAAAGTTAGATGTTAGATTATAATGTTCGTGATATCATCCATTCGTATATTGGGTTAATGCTAGCTAACTTAAAATGTTCAACTGGTATATAAGTGACAAATGTGATTGACTATGAGAAGAAATGTTAGATGTTCTTTATCTAGCTAATTGTATGTACATGAGTATTAGTGGTGCTTGGACGGGTTGGGCTTCGGGATGAGCTCTCGGGAAGGACCCAAATTAATGATTGTGATGATGTGATGATTGATCCTTGGTTCTTTCTAGAGGTACCTCGAGGATTGCACAAGAAAACAAGGTTTTGGTAGCTCGCATTTAAAATGCAAAATGTGAGGTACCACGAAGATTTATGATATATATAGTTAGCATGATAGAAAAGCATGGGTGCAATTACGGTCTTGTTATATTTACATGTTCCTTTATAGAAAATGATTGCGCTTCATGGTTGGGTACTGAGATAGTGAATTTGACATTTAGCCTACCATGGTGCTATATTACATATCTTGTATGTGTTAGGGATGCTAGGTCGAGTTGCATGCTATACATATATTTAACTTTATGATTCATGTTCGAGTTTTGATTTTATTTCCTCTCCTCTTACGCTGCATTTATCCTTGATTTACTTACTGGGCTGTGAACTCATGATGTCACTAAATATTTATAGGTAGGGAGCTGAGTCCTCAGGCAGAGTTGGAGGACGCTGGGGTGATGTAACTGAGGAGATGGTGATGAGCATGCCACACGTTGTCCGGGACTTGGATGACTGCAGGACTGTCCGAGTGAGTAGGGATGAATTACTTCAGTAAGGTGCTGAGTGTAAAGGCTGTAATTGAGACTCTTACTTGAAAGTGAATAAAATAAAGAGGATTATTCAATCATGTGTATGTGATTTATTTTTAGATGAGGAGTCGGACTAAGGGTCTATATATAGGTATCAGGTTGGGTCTTTTCAGCTCTCCCCCTTAATCAAATATATAAGGTACAGAAGAGTTAGGGGGTGTTAAACATTGACCTAGAAGGTTGTATATTTAGAGCTTTGTTCGAGTATAAGTACACATTTAAGCTTGATAGTTTGAAAAATAGATAACATTTTTGAAAAGATTATGCAAATTGAAATTGTTCCGTAGTCATCTCACCCATTCTAAGTGTCTTAGAATTGGTTCACCTTATATGTTGTGTGAGATGATTCCAATTTTATCTTAATTAAGTTTTAATGATTTGAAACTTGTCAACCTTGCGTTAGATTCAGATTTGATCCTAAGCTCATCAAGTCACCTTTTCAAGATCTTGGCTTCCAGGTCGTGGCGAGGCACAGGGGTCTTCTTTGATCGTAAGCCAATTTTGAGAAAATAGTAACTTGACTCACCTAAGACCACTTCTGGTCTAACTAGTCTAGGATACGGTAGCCTAGTTCCACTCGGTCAAGTGCACTAGATTATCTAGCCCAAATACACAAGACTCCGCTTTCCTAGCGTACTATCATCGCGCCGCATCCTGGTACTATGTGTTGGATCGAAAGTGTCGCTAGAGGGGGGGGTGAATAGCGATTTTGCAATAAGTAAAAGCAAGTAGAGAATGCAGTGAAATATAAAGTAGACAAGATATTTTTCGTGGTTCACAATCTTTCGATTGCTAATCCACGGCCCTAGTGATCCTTGATCACGTCACGGAGCAATTCACTAAAACCACTCCTCTTCGTTGGAAGTAGGAACAGCGATTACAAAAGAAATCAAGGCAAAGGACCTCCCCTTTCCTTATTACGATTAAAGCACAAAGACAATTTAAAGAAGTAGAACTTAAATAAATATACCGACAACTCTTATAAGTAGAAGATGTAGCTTTCGTTGTCGTGACGCCGTCGTAGCAAATGTGAGTAGTAGTAAGCGGCGTTACTGGAGCGTGGTGAGAGCTCTTGAATTCTTGTTATTTGCTTGGCTTGAACATGTCTATTTATGGATATTGATCTATGAATTTAGACATAGGTAGTGTCCAAGGTGAGGTTCTTATCCCCCAAGACTTGTTCATCCACATCCTTTGCGCCAACTCAAGGATGAGGTGTTTCATCCAACCACCTTGTGCCACCTCCAACCTCCTTGGGCGCCAACTCAAGGATGAGGTGTTTCATCCAACCACCTTGTGCCACCTCCAACCTCCTTGGGCGCCAACTTGAGGATGAGGTGTTTCATCCAACCACCTTGTGCCACCTCCAACCTCCTTGGGCGCCAACTTGTTGGAGCCATTCAACTTGTGCCACATCATGGGAGCCAACCATCTTGTGCCAACTCACCTTATCTTGGCGTCCACCACAAGGAAGCTTGGTGATGGTTTGGATGTCCACCTTGATGCCACATCACCCTTTGTACCAAAACACGAGTCAAGTCAAATTCACCTTGAAATTGAGCTCTTCTAGAAATTTGGAACTTGACTAGCTTGAGTAGTCAAAGGGTTTTGGCTGCGATACAAGTTAGCTTAAAATATAAAAATGCGATGGTTCTAACCATTTGATCTCGACCTAGACCTTCCATTGGAGGTATTGGGTCGGATCTCGCTTAACGACCTTGCTTCGCTTTCGAGCTTACCTTGTAGCCTCGCGGTCTTCACCCAGTACCTCGGCTTCCTCAGTCCCTCTGGCGTTGCGACCACCTCGGTTGTGTCGCACCTTCCGCTCAACTTTAGCATTTACGCACTTAATTGAGCTCGTAAGATAACAAATATACCCTTAACTATTGAGCCTTTTGCCATAATCAAAATACCGGTTCGACTTTGGTGAATCTCCCCCTTTTGATTCAAAGTTAAGGAAAAATTAAACATAACATAGCTAGCATAATGATTAAGCATGAATGAGCTAGCATAAAGATTAAATATGAATGAGCTAGCATAATGATTAAGCATGAATGAGCTAGCATAAAGATTAAATATGAATGAGCTAGCATAAAGATTAAATATGAATGAGCTAGCATAATGATTAAATATGAATGAGCTAGCATAATGATTAAGTAGGAATGAGCTAGCATAAAGATTAAGCATGAGTGAGCTAGCATAAAGATTAAGCATGAGTGAGAAATATTATTGTTTCAAGTTCTCCTTTGAGGTAACCTCCCTTGACCAAGGTGAGTTCTTGAAAAATAATTTTTACTCCCCTTAATAGTTGCTTAAGTAAACGGAATTACTTAATATAAAAGGTAATAATTTTGTTTACTTTCTTCCTTACTTTTGTGACTTTCTCCCCTTTTGCCTTAACTCAAAAGTTTGTAAATATATTTTAAGGTTTGTAAGTCCAAGCAAGTTCCCAATATAAATATATATATATATATTTTTTAAAAATAATAATAAGCTTGAAAATATGTTCATCTAAAATGTACAACTCGGTTGGACTTGATTGATATAGAATGATCAATAAGTCTTGAAGGAGTTGATTAATTTAAATAATTATACTCCATGGTTCATGTCGATGCGAATCTACATCTGGAACCGGAGTAAGGTCCTAACATCTCACGCCAACACATTAGTCCTATGTGTTGTGAGATGTGTTAGCTCCTTAAATCTATAGGTATATGATTTCTAAGGTAAGACTTAGGCTAATTTCATAAAAGAAGCAAAAGTAGAGTACATATATAGAAAAATTTAAATCCTACTCTATTACGCACATACCTAACTTTCGTCTTAATAAACTAAATTCCCGGGTAGTGGTTTGGTGAAGATGTCCGCTAGGTTTGATTTGGACTCAACATACTCTAGTTGTAGAGTTCCATTAGTTACATGTTCCCTAATGAAGTGGTGTTTAACTTCTATATGTTTTGTCCTAGAATGACATATTGGATTTTTAGTTAAGTTAATTGAACTAATGTTATCTATGTAGGTTTTAATGTTGTTAAAGATTAAGCTAAAGTCTTGGAGAGTGTGCTTCATCCCACGAGGTGAGACACACTCACCCATCGCAAGCGTATTCGGCCGGTGGTAGATAAGGCAGCAATCTTTGCTTCCTCTTGACTTACTAGACTCGGCGAGATTTGACAACAACCACTCGTGCTCTTTCTATCGAGTTTACTACCGGCATAGTCGAGTCGGAGTAGCCGATTAGATTAAACTCGGTAGATCTAGGGTACCAAATACCTACGTTTAGCGTGCCCTTTAGATATCTAAGGATACGCTTGACTAGGGTTAGGTGAGACTCCTTGGCACAGGTTTGTAACCTTGCGCACATACTTACCGCGAATAAAATGTGGTCGGCTCGCGGTTAAGTATAGGAGACTTCCTATTCGCTCCTATAGTATTTTAGGTCAACGGGTTTTCCTTCTACATCTTCGTTTATATTAACATTAGTTGCCATAGGTGTATTGATTATTTTAGCATCTTGCATTCCAAATCGATTTATTAAGTCCTGAGTATATTTTTGTTGATGTAAATATATTCCATCTTTAGTTTGTTTAATTTGTAAACCTAAGAAGAAACTTAACTCTCCTACTAAATTCATTTCAAATTCACTTTTCATAAGTGAGATGAATTCGTTTAGCAGGATCGAGTTGGTAGTTCCAAAAATTATATCATCTACATAGATTTGGGCTATAAAGATTTCTTTTCCTACGGTTTTTACGAATAAGGTTGGGTCGACTAAACCTTGGTTGAATCCTTTGGACTTAAGATAGATCGAAAGCCTTTCGTACCAAGCTCTTGGGGCTTGTTTGAGTCCATATAGGGCTTTCTTAAGTCTAAGGACATGGTCAGGTTTATCTAGATTTTCGAATCCGGGAGGTTGGTAGCGTAAACTTCTTCCTTAATGTATCCATTCAAAATGCTGACTTGACATCCATTTGAAACAATTTAAAACCTCGATGTGCAGCATATGCTAACAACATTCGGATGGACTCTGAGTCTCAGCAGGCGTAGGTCTCATCGTAATCTAAACCTTCGACTTGACTAAACCCTTTGCGACTAACCTAGCTTTATTTCTAACTACTTCACCTTTATCATCAAGTTTATTTGAAATACCCACCTTGTTCCAATAATTGATTTTTCTTTAGGTGGTGGTACTAATTCCCAGACTTCATTTCTAGTGAATTGAGCTAGCTCTTCTTGCATAGCAATACTCCAGTCGGGATCAAGAAGTGCTTGTTCAATAGTTTTGGGTTCGATTTTGGAAATTACTAGATTTGACTAAGGTTTTCGATATGAAGCTCTAGTTCGAACCCTAAATTTGGATCACCTATAACTTGATTGATAGGATGATTTGTTTGAGTCTTAGTGTGACTCGGGTTAGGGTCATCTATCACTTGGTCGATAGGATGACTTGGGTGAGTTCTAGTTTGACTTGGGTTAGAGTCATCTATCACTTGGTCGATAGGATGACTTGGGTTAGGGCGAGATTCAAGTTCAAGATCAGTCGGGTTCGCTATAAGTTGATTTGCTAGTTGGTTTTGTTAAGGATTGAGCAGGTTTGTGTCCTTATAGAAAACTATATTAATGGTTTCTTCGACTCTAAGAGTGTCGTGATTGTATACCCTATAAGCTCTCGGTGGTTGAGTATCCTAGAAAGGTTCCGATGGGGTTTTGGATTTGAATTTCCCTAGGTAATCCTTAGTGTTTAAGATATGTACCTTGCATCCAAATACCCTAAAGTACTTGATGTTCGGTATTTTATCGTGATAAATCTCGTACGAGGTCTTTTGGTGCCTCTTTACCATAAGGATCCTATTTTGGACATAGCAAGCCGTACTAACGGCCTCTGCCCAAAATCTATCGGGTAGGTTATACTCGTTTAACATTGTCCTAGCGGCTTCTTGTAGGGTTCTATTTTTCCGTTCGACTAACCCATTTTGTTGTGGGGTTCTAGGACATGAAAACTCATGGTGGTATCCGTTTAGGTTCTGAATCTGTAAACTGTGGTTTTCGAATTCACCACCATGATCGCTTCTAAGTCTTTTAATCTTAAGGTTCTTTTGATTTTCGATTAACCTACAAAGATTGATTAGTTGGTCTAGGGTATCATTTTTATGTTTGATAAACCTAACCCAAGTAAATCTAGAATAGTCGTCAATTATGACTAAGCAAAAGTGACTACCATTGAGTGACTTAGCTCCATGTGAATCAAATAGATCCATGTGTAGGAGCTCAAGAACACTTTTGGTTCGTTCTTGATTAGTTAATTGATGTTGTGTCCTAGATTGTTTACCTTGTTGACAAGCATTACATATTTTATTATCCAAGTTGTTTAGTTTAGGCAAACCTATAACCAAGCCACTCGACTCATCTTGTGGACGAGTCTTGGAGTGCAGTGTCCAGTCTTGATTGCCATAACCAAGATTCCTCTTCTTTGTGTCATAAGACACTTGGTTGAGGAGTTAGGTAAATTTATTGTGTAGATGTTGCTATTCCTAGTTCCTTTAAGTATTATTTTAGATGTTGCATTTATCTTGATTACGCATTCATTTTCTAGAAATATGACCTTATAATTGTTATCACACAATTGGCTTACACTAAGTAAATTATATTGAAAGTTTTCTACTAATAAGACATTTTGAATTGTAAAGTTAGAGTTGAGCTCAATATCACGATCCGATGATTTTGAGCTTGCGTTATTCGAAGGCTACCGATCCTTGTCGTTTGAATCGTAACCCGAAAATTTGAGTTGATCCCGGTCATGTGTCGGGAGCAACCACATCCAACATCCATTGATCCTACATATAAGGTAGTTGGATCGGATATTGGAATTACTAAAGGGTTGTTTGTAAGTTTTAAACCTAAATCATCTCACCAATATCTACATGATCAAAACATGTTATTCCTATGTGTTATTGTGAGATGACTTTCAATTTTACTTGATTAATTTTAATGAATTTAAATTAACCAACATTAGGTTAGATTCGGATTTAGTCTAAGCTCATCAAGTAATCTTTTCAAGAGATTAGCTTCGGTCGTGGCGAGGCCTGAGAGGCCTTCTTTGATCGGAACAACGACCACTTCCTTAGACAAAGCTAATTTCAAGAAATTGATAACTCGACTTACTTGAGACTACATCTTGGTCTAACTAGTTTTTTTTGAAAAGAGGCTCCCAGAGGCTCAATCTTTTAAATAGGATTTTAGTTGATTATGAGTCCTATCTAACCATTCTAAAAATAAAGGAAAAACTAAGCATGCAATTTCTAAGACTTAACAAAAATACATTTTGTATTGGCTCCCCCTGGACCATTGAATCGAGTGGGTCTATTCACATAGTGAATTTGGTCCTTGGGAACCCAATACATGTTAGATCCTAAAGTTGAAATCAAAGTGATCTTAGGGACCCATGCTTGGACATTTTTCTTATGTTGGTTTACTATAGACATATATGACTTATTGGTTGTATTTGAGTTAAACCGAGTCCGGCCTTGTTGTACGGCCCTTTGTGATCAAGTAAGAGGTCAAGTCCTTGGATCCCAAAGTGAACCTTTCAACGTGTTCCTAAGGTCTTCGACTTGTGTTTTCAAGCGAGTTCTCAACTTCAAGCTTTTCAGAGTTGAGTCCTCCTCTTGAATACAAGTAGTCGAAGAGGTTAGGAGACCTCATGTTTGAGAAGGTTAACCTCCTCAATTAGGGTCTCGACCTTGGACTCGGACTTAGCTAGTTTCTTATTTAAAAATTTAATTGCACCATACAATGTTTTAAGTAACGACCTACTTACCCTTAATGATTCTTTTGAACCGGATACGGATCAGTGGCTTGTCTTGAATGGAAGCTCATCATCGGATTCGGACTCGGACTCTTCTTGATTTGAGTCGTGCTCGATTCGGCTTGGCCATTAGAGCTTGGATATCGTCTTCTTCCTCCGACAACTCCTCCCAAGTAGCGTTTAGCGCTTTCTTGGTCTTTGATCGTTATTCTTTAGCTTTGGGCACTCGGACTTGATGTGACCGAACACAAGACCTCATAGCATCTAAAATTAGAAGTATTTGAATTAGGTTTAGGCTTACCTTGAGTTGTTGGTCGTTTCGTCTCTTGATCATCTTCCGAACTAGATTGACTAGTTCGGATTCTATTCGAGTCTACTTCCGATTCGGACTAAATCTTCTTCCTTGAGGTGGCTTGCTTGCGGGCTTCTTCTTCTTGGAACCTGCAACTACGCAATACTCTTCTCGGCACGGACCACGTTAGTTTGCTCATGTAATTCAAGTTCGAAAACAATTCGTCTAACCTAATTTTAGAAAGGTCCTTGGAGACCTTGTAGGCATCGACCATGGATGCCCACAAGGTGGTCCTAGGAAAGCGAGTTAAGAGAATACGATAAGGTCGCGATTCTCGACCTTTTGTCCGATGGCATGGAGTTGGTTGACGATGTCTTGGAATCTGAGCATGTAGTTGAGTTGCGGTCTCGTTTTCCTGCATTTTCAAGTTATACAATTTATTTAAAAGTAAATCTCTTTTACATACCTTCGTGTCGTCGGTGCCTTCGTGTAGTTCCACTAGCTTGGTCCATAAGTCCTTTGCACTAATGAAGGGGCCGACGCGGTTGAGCTCTTCCTTGGACAACCCACATTGCAAGATTTGAGTTGCCTTGGCATCGGCTTCTACTTGTTTTTTCATGGAATTTGACCATTGATCGTAACCCAAAGATTCACCATCTTCATTAATAGGAAGTGTGATACCGGTTTGGATTACGATCCACATCTCGATTTGGGTTTTAAGAAAGCATTCCATCCGACCCTTCCAATAACGAAAGTCATTACCGCTTGTAAAGCGAAATTCGGGCGGTGCTAAACCTTCGAGATGGGCCATTTAAAAACAAGAAGAAGAACGGCGAAAAAGAATCTTGCAAAACACACACGAAGAATATTCCAAGACTTTCGTCTTGGATTAGTAGTGCAGGAAGTAAAGAAAAAAAATATATATAAAATGTAACTTGCAAAAAGAAATAAACAATCAAATGCGAATGTCGTTGAAGTTCCGGAGGACAACCTTACTCGGGATCTAACCAGAAGGACAACCTTATCCGGATCCTAAAGCCTCTAATGCAATTCTATATGTAGGAGAAGATAAGCAAGTGAAATAATTATACGAAAACAGAAATAAATAAATAAAAATCTGTGAAAAAGAAAAACAAAGCTAGATTGGTGGTTTCACCGAATCTTAGCGCCCCCGGCTCTGATACCAATTGTTGGATCGAAAGTGTCGCTAGAGGGGGGGGGGGTGAATAGCGATACGATGTCGTTAAAAAAACTTTTGCAATAAGTAAAAAGCAAGTAGAGAGTGCACAGCGGAAATATAAAGTAGACAAGATATTTTTACGTGGTTCACAATCTTTCGATTGCTAATCCACGGCCCTAGTGATCCTTGATCACGTACGGAGGGCAATTCACTAAAACCACTCCTCCTCGTTGGAAGTAGGAGCAACGATCACAAAAAGAAATTAAGGCAAAGGGACACTCCCCCTTTCCTTGTTACGATTAAAGCACAAAGACAATTTAAAGAAGTAGAACTTAAATAAATATACCGACAACTCTTATAAGTAGAAGATGTAGCTTTCGTTGTTATCGGCGCCGTCGTAGCAAATGTGAGTAGTAGTAGCGGCGTGTTGAGAGCTCTTGATTTCTTATCATTTGCTTGGCTTGAACATGTCTATTTATGGATATTGATCTATGAATTTAGACATAGGTAGTGTCCAAGGTGAGGTTCTTATCCCCCAAGACTTGTTCATCCACATCCTTTGCGCCAACTCAAGGATGAGGTGTTTCATCCAACCACCTTGTGCCACCTCCAACCTCCTTGTGCGCCAACTCAAGGATGAGGTGTTTCATCCAACCACCTTGTGCCACCTCCAACCTCCTTGGGCGCCAACTTGAGGATGAGGTGTTTCATCCAACCACCTTGTGCCACCTCCAACCTCCTTGGGCGCCAACTTGTTGGAGCCATTCAACTTGTGCCACATCATGGGAGCCAACCATCTTGTGCCAACTCACCTTATCTTGGGCGTCCACCACAAGGAAGCTTGGTGATGGTTTGGATGTCCACCTTGATGCCACATCACCCTTTGTACCAAAACACGAGTCAAGTCCAAATTCACCCCCTTGAAATTCGAGCTCTTCTCAAGGCTGGAACTTGACTAGCGTTGATTGTAGTCAAAGGGTTTTGGGCTATGATACAAGTTAGCTTAAAATATAAAGTGCGATGGTTCTAACCATTTGATCTCGACCTAGACCTTCCATTGGAGGTATTGGGTCGGATCTACGCTTAACGACCTTGCTTCGCTTTCACACGAGCTTACCTTGTAGCCTCGCTTCCGGTCTTCACCCGAGTACCTCGGCTTCCTCCGAAGTCCCTCTGGCGTTGCCCGACCACCTCGGTTCCCACCGGGTGTCGCAGACCTTCCGCTCAACTTTAGCATTTCTGCACACTTAATTGAGCTCGTAAGATAACAAATATACCCTTAACTATTGAGCCTTTTGCCATAATCAAAATACCGGTTCGACTTTGGTGCCCACTGCACCAACAATCTCCCTTGATTCATGGCAAACCACAAAAGTTAAGGAAAAATTAACATAACGCTAGCATAATGATTAAGCATGAATGAGCTAGCATAAAGATTAAATATGAATGAGCTAGCATAATGATTAAGCATGAATGAGCTAGCATAAAGATTAAATATGAATGAGCTAGCATAAAGATTAAATATGAATGAGCTAGCATAATGATTAAATATGAATGAGCTAGCATAATGATTAAGTATGAATGAGCTAGCATAAAGATTAAGCATGAGTGAGCTAGCATAAAGATTAAGCATGAGTGAGAAATATTATTGTTTCAAGTTCTCCCCTTTGAGGTAACCTCCCCCTTGACCGAAGGTGAGTTCTTGAAAAATAATTTTTACTCCCCCTTAATAGTTGCTTAAGTAAACGGAATTACTTAATATAAAAGGTAATAATTTTGTTTACTTTCTTCCTTACTTTTGTGACTTTCTCCCCCTTTTGCCTTAACTCAAAAAGTTTGTAAATATATTTTAAGGTTTGTAAGTCCAAGCAAGTTCCCAATATAAATATATATATATATATTTTTTAAAATAATAATAAGCTTGAAAATATGTTCATCTAAAATGTACAACTCCGGTTGGACTTGATTGATATAGAATGATCAATAAGTCTTGAAGGAGTTGATTAATTTTAAATAATTATACTCCATGGTTCATGTCGATGCACTGAATCTACATCTGGAACCAGGAGTAAGGTCCTAACATCTCACGCCCGTCTACGTGGCTAAGTACACAAACACATTAGTCCTATGTGTTGTGAGATGTGTTGGCTCCTTAAATCTATAGGTATATGATTTCTAAGGTAAGACTTAGGCTAATTTCATAAAAAGAAGCAAAAGTAGAGTACATATATAGAAAAATTTAAATCCTACTCTATTACGCACATACCTAACTTTCGTCTTAATAAACTAAATTCGGCTTCGGGTAGTGGTTTGGTGAAGATGTCCGCTAGGTTTGATTTGGACTCAACATACTCTAGTTGTATAGTTCCATTAGTTACATGTTCCCTAATGAAGTGGTGTTTAACTTCTATATGTTTTGTCCTAGAATGACATATTGGATTTTTAGTTAAGTTAATTGAACTAATGTTATCTATGTAGGTTTTAATGTTGTTAAAGATTAAGCTAAAGTCTTGGAGAGTGTGCTTCATCCAGGGAGCCGAGAGACACACTCACCCATCGCAACGTATTCGGCCGGTGGTAGATAAGGCAACGCAATCTTGCTTCCTCTTGCACCAACTTACTAGACTCGAGCGAGGATTTGACAACAACCACTCGTGCTCTTTCTATCGAGTTTACTACGCGCATAGTCGAGTCGAGTAGCCGATTAGATTAAACTCGGTAGATCTAGGGTACCAAATACCTCGTTTAGCGTGCCCTTTAGATATCTAAGGATACGCTTGACTAGGGTTAGGTGAGACTCCTTGGCACAGGTTTGTAACCTTGCGCACATACTTACCGCGAATAAAATGTCGGGTCGGCTCGCGGTTAAGTATAGGAGACTTCCTATTGCGCTCCTATAGTATTTTAGGTCAATGGGTTTTCCTTCTACATCTTCGTTTATATTAACATTAGTTGCCATAGGTGTATTGATTATTTTAGCATCTTGCATTCCAAATCGATTTATTAAGTCCTTAGTATATTTTTGTTGATGTAAATATATTCCATCTTTAGTTTGTTTAATTTGTAAACCTAAGAAAAAAACTTAACTCTCCCACTAAATTCATTTCAAATTCACTTTCCATAAGTGAGATGAATTCGTTTAGCGAGGTGGTAGTTCCAAAAATTATATCATCTACATAGATTTGGGCTATAAAGATTTCTTTTCCTACGGTTTTAACGAATAAGGTTGGGTCGACTAAACCTTGGTTGAATCCTTTGGACTTAAGATAGATCGAAAGCCTTTCGTACCAAGCTCTTGGGGCTTGTTTGAGTCCATATAGGGCTTTCTTAAGTCTAAGGACATGGTCAGGTTTATCTAGATTTTCGAATCCGGGAGGTTGGGCGTAAACTTCTTCCTTAATGTATCCATTCAAAAATGCTGACTTGACATCCATTTGAAACAATTTAAAACCTCGATGTGCATATGCTAACAACATTCGGATGGACTCTAGTCGCTCTACGGGCGTGTAATCTAAACCTTCGACTTGACTAAACCCTTTTCGACTAACCTAGCTTTATTTCTAACTACTTCACCTTTATCATCAAGTTTATTTGAAATACCCACCTTGTTCCAATAATTGATTTTTCTTTAGGTGGTGGTACTAATTCCCGGACTTCATTTCTAGTGAATTGAGCTAGCTCTTCTTGCATAGCAATAATCCATCGGGATCAAGAAGTGCTTGTTCAATAGTTTTGGGTTCGATTTTGGAAATTAACGAGATTTGACTAAGGTTTCGATATGAAGCTCTAGTTGAACCCTAAATTTGGATCACCTATAACTTGATTGATAGGATGATTTGTTTGAGTCTTAGTGTGACTCGGGTTAGGGTCATCTATCACTTGGTCGATAGGATGACTTGGGTGAGTTCTAGTTTGACTTGGGTTAGAGTCATCTATCACTTGGTCGATAGGATGACTTGGGTTACGAGATTCAAGTTCAAGATCAGTCGGGTTCGCTATAAGTTGATTTGCTAGTTGGTTTTGTTAAGGATTGAGCGGGTTTGTGTCCTTCTCGAAAACTATATTAATGGTTTCTTCGACTCTAAGAGTGTCGTGATTGTATACCCTATAAGCTCTCTGGTGGTTGAGTATCCTAGAAAGGTTCGATGAGGTTTTGGATTTGAATTTCCTAGGTAATCCTTAGTGTTTAAGATATGTACCTTGCATCCAAATACCTAAAGTACTTGATGTTCGGTATTTTATCGTGATAAATCTCGTATGAGGTCTTTTGGTGCCTCTTTACCATAAGGATCCTATTTTGGACATAGCAAGCCGTACTAACGGCCTCTGCCCAAAATCTATCGGGTAGGTTATACTCGTTTAACATTGTCCTAGCGGCTTCTTGTAGGGTTCTATTTTTCCGTTCGACTAACCCATTTTGTTGTGGGGTTCTAGGACATGAAAACTCATGGTGGTATCCGTTTAGGTTACAGAAATCTGTAAACACTGTGGTTTTCGAATTCACCACCATGATAAACGCTTCTAAGTCTTTTAATCTTAAGGTTCTTTTGATTTTGATTAACCTACAAAGATTGATTAGTTGGTCTAGGGTATCATTTTTATGTTTGATAAACCTAACCCAAGTAAATCTAGAATAGTCGCCAATTATGACTAAGCAAAATTGACTACCATTGAGTGACTTAGCTCCATGTGAATCAAATAGATCCATGTGTAGGAGCTCAAGAACACTTTTGGTTCGTTCTTGATTAGTTAATTGATGTTGTGTCCTAGATTGTTTACCTTGTTGACAAGCATTACATATTTTATTATCCAAGTTGTTTAGTTTAGGCAAACCTATAACCAAGCCACTCGACTCATCTTGTGGGCCGAGTCTTGGGTGCAGTGTCCAAGTCTTGATTGCCATAACCAAGATTCCTCTTCGTGTCATAAGACACTTGGTTGAGGAGTTAGGTAAATTTATTGTGTAGATGTTGCTACTCCTAGTTCCTTTAAGTATTATTTTAGATGTTGCATTTATTTTGATTACGCATTCATTTTCTAGAAATATGACCTTATAATTGTTATCACACAATTGGCTTACACTAAGTAAATTATATTGAAAGTTTTCTACTAATAAGACATTTTGAATTGTAAAGTTAGAGTTGAGCTCAATATCACGATCCGATGATTTTGAGCTTGCGTTATTCCAAGGCTACGATCCTTGTCGTTTGAATCGTAACCCGAAAATTTGAGTTGATCCCCGGTCATGTGTGGAGCAACCAGCATCGATCCTACACATAAGGTAGTTGGATCGGATATTGGAATTACTAAAGGGTTGTTTGTAAGTTTTAAACCTAAATCATCTCACCAATATCTACATGATCAAAACATGTTATTCCTATGTGTTATTGTGAGATGACTTTCAATTTTACTTGATTAATTTTAATGAATTTAAATTAACCAACATTAGGTTAGATTCGGATTTAGTCTAAGCTCATCAAGTAATCTTTTCAAGAGATTAGCTTCCAGGTCGTGGCGAGGCACAGAGGCCTTCTTTGATCGGAACAACGACCACTTCCTTAGACAAAGCTAATTTCAAGAAATTGATAACTCGACTTACTTGAGACTACGTCTTGGTCTAACTAGTTATTTTTGAAAAGAGGCTCCCCGAGGCTCAATCTTTTAAATAGGATTTTAGTTGGTTTATTTTTGAAAAGAGGCTCCCGAGGCTCAATCTTTTCGCAGGATTTTAGTTGGTTATGAGTCCTATCTAACCATTCTAAAAATAAAGGAAAAACTAAGCATGCATTTTCTAAGACTTAACAAAAATACATTTTGTTTTGGCTCCCCTGGACCATTGAATCGAGTGTGTCTATTCACATAGTGAATTTGGTCCTTGGGAACCCAATACATGTTAGATCCTAAAGTTGAAATCAAAGTGGTCTTAGGGACCCATGCTTGGACATTTTTCTTATGTTGGTTTACTATAGACATATATGACTTATTGGTTGTATTTGAGTTAAACCGAGTCCGGCCTTGTTGTACGGCCCTTTGTGATCAAGTAAGAGGTCAAGTCCCTTGGATCCCAAAGTGAACCTTTCCAACGTGTTCCTAAGGTCTTGACTTGTGTTTTCAAGCGAGTTCTCAACTTCAAGCTTTTCAGCAGGTTGAGTCCTCCTCTTGAATCTGAGTAGTCGAAGAGGTTAGGAGACCTCATGTTTGAGAAGGTTAACCTCCTCAATTAGGGTCTCGACCTTGGACTCGGACTTAGCTAGTTTCTTATTTAAAAATTTAATTGCACCATACAAAGTATTAAGTAACGACCGACTTACCCTTAATGATTCTTTTGAACGGATACGGATCCGTGGCTTGTCTTGAATGGAAGCTCATCATCGGATTCGGACTCGGACTCTTCTTGGTTTGAGTCGTGCTCGGTCGGCTTGGCCATTAGAGCTTGGATATCGTCTTCTTCCTTCGACAACTCCTCCCAAGTAGCGTTTAGTGCTTTCTTGGTCTTTGATGCGTTATTCTTTAGCTTTGGGCACTCGAACTTGATGTGGCCAACACATGCACTCATAGCATCTAAAATTAGAAGTATTTGAATTAGGTTTAGGCTTACCTTGAGTTGTTGGTCGTTTCGTCTCTTGATCATCTTAGAACTAGATTGACTAGTTCGGATTCTATTCGAGTCTACTTAGATTCGGACTCGTCTTCTTCCTTGGGGTGGCTTGCTTGCGGGCTTCTTCTTCTTGGAACACGCAACTAACGCAATACTCTTCTCGGCACGGACCACGTTAGTTTGCTCATGTAATTCAAGTTCGAAAACAATTCGTCTAACCTAATTTTAGAAAGGTCCTTGGAGACCTTGTAGGCATCGACCATGGATGCCCACAAGGTGGTCCTAGGAAACGAGTTAAGAGAATACGATAAGGTCGCGATTCTCGACCTTTTGTCCGATGGCATGGAGTTGGTTGGTTGATGTCTTGGATACGAGCATGTAGTTGAGTTCGGTCTCGTTTTCCTGCATTTTCAAGTTATACAATTTATTTAAAAGTAAATCTCTTTTACATACCTTCGTGTCGTCGGTGCCTTCGTGTAGTTCCACTAGCTTGGTCCATAAGTCCTTTGCACTAATGAAGGGGCCGTAGCGGTTGAGCTCTTCCTTGGACAACCCACATTGCAAGATTTGAGTTGCCTTGGCATCGGCTTCTACTTGTTTTTCATGGAATTTGACCATTGATCGTAACCCAAAGATTCACCATCTTCATTAATAGGAAGTGTGAAACCGGTTTGGATTACGATCCACATCTCGATTTGGGTTTTAAGAAAGCATTCCATCCGACCCTTCCAATAACGAAAGTCATTACCGTTGTAAAGCGGGGGTCAGTGATGCTAAACCCTTCGAGATGGGCCATTTAAAAACAAGAAGAAAGAACGAAAAGAATCTTGCAAAACACACACGGAAAGAATATTCCAAGACTTTCGTCTTGGATTAGTAATCTTGAGAAGTAAAAAGATATATAAAATGTAACTTGCAAAAGAAATAAACAATCAAATGCGAATGTCGTTGAAGTTCGGAGGACAACCTTACTCGGGATCTAACGAAGGACAACCTTATCCAGGATCCTAAAGCCTCTAATGCAATTCTATATGTAGGAGAAGATAAGCAAGTGAAATAATTATCGAAAACAGAAATAAATAAATAAAAATCTGTAAAAAAGAAAAACAAAGCTAGATTGGTGGTTTCACGAATCTTAGCGCCCGACTCGATACCAATTGTTGGATCGAAAGTGTCGCTAGAGGGGGTGAATAAGCGATCTGATGTCGTTAAAAACTTTTGCAATAAGTAAAAAGCAAGTAGAGAATGCACAGCGGAAATATAAAGTAGACAAGATATTTTTACGTGGTTCACAATCTTTCGATTGCTAATCCACGGCCCTAGTGATCCTTGATCACGTACGGAGGGCAATTCACTAAAACCACTCCTCTTCGTTGGAAGTAGAACACGATTACAAAAGAAATCAAGGCAAAGGACACTCCCCCTTTCCTTATTACGATTAAAGCACAAAGACAATTTAAAGAAGTAGAACTTAAATAAATATCGACAACTCTTATAAGTAGAAGATGTAGCTTTCGTTGTCGTGACGCCGTCGTAGCAAATGTGAGTAGTAGTAGCGGCGTTCTGACGGCGTGTTGAAACTCTTGAATTCTTGTTATTTGCTTGGCTTGAACATGTCTATTTATGGATATTGATCTATGAATTTAGACATAGGTAGTGTCAAGGTGAGGTTCTTATCCCCAAGACTTGTTCATCCACATCCTTTGCGCCAACTCAAGGATGAGGTGTTTCATCCAACCACCTTGTGCCACCTCCAACCTCCTTGTCGCCACTCAAGGATGAGGTGTTTCATCCAACCACCTTGTGCCACCTCCAACCTCCTTGGGCGCCAACTTGAGGATGAGGTGTTTCATCCAACCACCTTGTGCCACCTCCAACCTCCTTGGGCGCCAACTTGTTGGAGCCATTCAACTTAATGCCACATCATGGGAGCCAACCATCTTGTGCCAACTCACCTTATCTTGGGCGTCCACCACAAGGAAGCTTGGTGATGGTTTGGATGTCCACCTTGATGCCACATCACCCTTTGTACCAAAACGAGTCAAGTCCAAATTCACCCTTGAAATTCGAGCTCTTCTCGAGGTTTGGAACTTGACTAGCGTTATTTGTAGTCAAAGGGTTTTGGGAACGATACAAGTTAGCTTAAAATATAAAATCGATGGTTCTAACCATTTGATCTCGACCTAGACCTTCCATTGGAGGTATTGGGTCGGATCTACGCTTAACGACCTTGCCGCTTTCACACGAGCTTACCTTGTAGCCTCGCTTCCGGTCTTCACCCGAGTACCTCGGCTTCCTCAAAGTCCCTCTCGGCGTTGCGACCACCTCGGTTCCCACCGGTGTCGCATGACCTTCCGCTCAACTTTAGCATTTCTGCACACTTAATTGAGCTCGTAAGATAACAAATATACCCTTAACTATTGAGCCTTTTGCCATAATCAAAATACCGGTTCGACTTTGGTGCCCACTGCACCAACACTATGTTATCAAGCATTGATGAGTTATAGTCCTATCTAACCATTCTAAAATAAATAAGAGAATTAGGTTATCTGAATATACTATTTTGGTATTAGCTCCCCCTGGATAATATGGTTTAGTCAAGTAATGAACTTGATCCTTGGGAATCCAAAACCTATTGATCCTTATATGTGAGTTTAATAAAGTTTTCGGGACCCACGCTTGGACTCGATGATGACTATGATTTACGATAGACATGTAAGATATATTCGTAGTCTTTGAGCTATATTCGAGTCTGGCTCTGTTGTACACGACTCTCTGAGTTCCAAGAAGTTGGTTAAGATTCTTGGACCCCGTCGAGAACTTGTTCAACCAAGATTCGAGCTCTTGGACTCGCCCTTTCAAGAGAGAGTTCTCTTCTTTGAGATTTTCAACTCGAGTTGAGTCCTCGTCTTGAACTCAACTAGTCGAAGAGTTTAGGGGTGTCTCTTGTTTGAGGGTTTCAACCTCCTCAACCAAGGACTCGACCCTAGACTCGGATTTAGCTAATTTCCTAGTTAGCAATTTAATCGTATTGTAAAGCATATGAATTAGTGAGCGGCTAACCTTAATTTTCTCTTTCGGTCCGGCTTTGAGTTGCTTCTCGAAGTAGTCCTCGAGTTCGGAGTCGGTGTTGTAGTTTGATTCAGAATCAGACTCGGACTCGGACTCTTCGGGTCTTACCATGCATGCTATGCCGACGCCTTCTTCATTGTCCCATGTTGCATGAAACGCCTTCTTTTGATTTGATTTGAATTGTGCCCTCTTTTGGTTCTTTAGTAGCCTCCTTTCTCTTCGAATGATCTTCCGCACTACGTTCACTATTGCTTCCACCTTTTCGGATTCGGACTCTGATTCGTCTTTGGGTTTGAGTCCATCTTCTTGCTTGGTGGGTGTCTTGCTTCTTTGTCCTGCAAGTAGAGCAATACCTCTCTCGGCCCGAACCATGTTAGTTTTCTCGTGAAGTTCAAACTCGGAAAATAATTCGCCTAAGCTTTGAAAGGTCCTTAGAGACCTTGTAGGCATCGACCATGGATGCCCACAAGGTAGTCCTAGGAAATGAATTAAGAACATACCTTAGGAGGTCGCGATTTTCGACCTTGTGTCTGATGGTGTGTAGGCCGTTGACAATGTCCTGGACGCGGGCGTGTAGTTGCGTTGCCGTCTCACATTCCTGCATTTTTAGGTTATACAATTTATTAAGTAGTAAGTCACGCTTACTTACCTTCACGTCATTAGTCCCTTCGTGTAGTTCTATGAGTTTTGTCCACAGATATTTTGCACTGATGAAGGGTCCGATGTGGTTGAGCTCTTCCTTAGACAAACCACATTGCAATATTTGGGTTGCTCTTGCATCGGCTTCGATTTGCCTCTTGGTTGCATTGGTCCACCTGTTGAAATCCAAGGGCTTGCCTTGATCATTGGTGGGTAGAGTAAAGTCGGTTTGGATGATTATCCAAGACTCGACTTGTGTTTTTAGAAAACACTCCATCGGACCTTTCCAGTAACGGAAATCATCTCTGCTAAAGAACGGAGGTCGGGTGGTGTTGCACCCCTCAATGTGAGCCATAAAGAAAAACTTGCACACACAAAACAAAAAAACACAAAAAAAACTTGCCAAGACTCGAGTCTTGGATTAGTGGTGCGGGAAATAAAAAAAACAAACGAGAAATAGAAGGTTAAACAAAGAGAAAAGAAACTTAAACAAAAAGTAAGTACTCACAACCTTCAATGTCCCCGAAAGGGTGGGTACTAAACGTCAATTTCTGGGGATGAACACAGCTTGTTACGGGGTAAGCCCCTATAGGAAGTGTAGATCTCTCAGAGAGCTTCGATTTGGTGGGTAGATCGTTTCGTGAGTCCACTTGTAGCAAAATTTATGCTCGTTTGATCGTGAGGTACTCCGAAGGCGATTAGTACTTGCAAAAACACAAAAAAAAAACTATGTACCAAGACTTGGTCTTGGATTAGTAGTGTGGGAGAAATCTTAAAACGATAAATACGAAAATAAAAATGTTCGACCGGTGGTTTTGCTAAATCTGGCGCCCCAGCTCGATACCAATTGTTGGATCGGCGAATCGCTAGAGGGGGGTGAATAGAGATAAAACTTTTTCGTATGAATTCGTTTCAAAGAAATTAAGTGCAGTAGAAAGATAAATAAAAAAAATAAAAGAGACAAGTAGAGTTTTTACTTGGTTCATAGCCTTCGGCTACTACTCCAAGGCCCTAGTGATCCTTGATCACGCACGGAGGGCAAATCACTAATGAACTCCTCCTCGTTGGAGGTAGGAGTTAATCGGATACAAAAACCATGAAAGAGACTCAAGATAGAGGGACACTCCCCCTCTTCTCGTTACGATAAAACCACAATAAAAAGAAAGTACAATGGAATTAAACTAAGATTATACCGATGACTCGTAGATGAAAAGATGAAACCCTAGTCGTCGTGTCTGCAGAGCTTCGTCATAAGAATGTCGGAGACTCGTAGCGTACCGGAAGCACTTGGAAGCTTTTGAATTGATGAAAAACCCTAGAATAAGCCCTCCTTTTATAGCCTTTGAGCCCCTCATCGAATGGGTCTTCAACCAATAGGAATTGGGCACAAGACTCCTTGAAAAATGGTGATAAAGCTTGACTCCTCGAGGCTGATCCTTGACCATCAGTCGACTGATGGTCATCATCGATATGATGGCGACATCGATCGAGTCTTGACCACAGCGATCGGCGGTTGTGATGTCGAGTCCTCCAAGCTGGCAGTTGATTGATGCTAGCTGCAAAGCAAAGTTAGCTTAACAAAAACATTATTTCAACGGTCGTCGACCGTCTGATCTCGACCTAGACTATCTATAGGATGTCTTTGGTCGGATCTACGCTTAAGATCATCCCCGTAAGAAGCATACGACCTCTCTTACTCTCACACACACGAGCTTTACCTCGATACTTACTATGTCGCTTTCACTTCCGACCTTCCACTCGATTCCTTCGGCTTCCTCCGAAATCACTCGAGTGTCGCCCGACCACCACGACTCCCTCCGGGTGTCGCTAGCCTTTAGCTCCAGCTTTAGTACTTTTTTGTACACTCGATTCAGCTCGTGAGATAATGATATATCCTTGACTTTCGTCTTTTCCATAATCAAAATACAACCCGACTTAGGTGCACCCCTGCCAGTGATTGGAAAGTCTAACATGGGTTGGCAAGGAAATTCCAAGCATGGGTCTTGGCAAGGGAAAGTCCAAGCTTGAGTCTTGGCAATTGGAAAGTCCAAGGGTTGATATTGGTGATGTAAATTCCAAGCGAGAGTCTTGGTAGCATAAGTCCAATGGTTGGTAGTAAAGTCCAAGCGTGTGTCTTGGCAGTATAAGCCCAATGTGCCTTGACGGTATAGACCATCTTAGCATGACAATAGTTAATGGAAGCACCAGAAGGCTAGCATGTGGATGAACAAGTCATGGATGACTTGTAGGGATTCAATAGACATGAGGCTAATGGAGGTGGCTAGAAGGCATAAGTCTTGGCTAAGGGTGGTCTAGCAAGTATGAGGATATCATACTTGGGGTTAAACCTCATGGTTGAGGTTATCAATCGACTAGGGATTTGAACCAGTCGATTGGTCAAGTGTTTTGACACTTTACAGTCGAGTTGACTCTTGGCAGTCGACTTGGATTATGGCCAGTCAAACTGCTCAGAGTCGACTGGTATTTGACTGCAGGAAATGGCCTAGCGATCACCCGATTGGATAGTCGTGATGGCAGCGATCGCTATGGATGATGATAGTCGACTCGGTTGAGGTTACGAGAGTAGAATGCTTGTAATCGGTGTCATTGGCTATAGCCTCGGCAATTGGTGATGGGTAATGGCGGTTGGCCGATCGATGTGTATTCATTAGCTTGAATGCTGACGTGGATTAAGTCCATTGTGAGGCAACTGTACTGTTGGCAGTCGACTACCAGCCATGAATCTAGCTCGAATGCAGGTTATAAAAGCAACTCATTGAAAAGGATTTGGCAGCG
Organism: Wurfbainia villosa; assembly: GCA_025175895.1. Lineage (NCBI taxonomy): Eukaryota > Viridiplantae > Streptophyta > Magnoliopsida > Zingiberales > Zingiberaceae > Wurfbainia > Wurfbainia villosa. The sequence continues at coordinate 12,627 of JAKLTH010000240.1, read as the reverse complement.
ATTTCTTGGGAAATTTTAAGGCGATTTGCTGGTGAGAGTCACGGTCTTCAAGCTCGGTTCAAGCAATCAAACAAGCAAGCATCCAAAGCACATTTGTAAAGTTTTCTTTACGTGTTTTGTGTATTTCACTTGTAATTTCTTGTATCTCTTTTGTATTACTTTTGTAATCCTTGTACGAGGTTTCTCCGCCTCTGACTTGTTGTCAAGAAGGAGTTTATTTGATTAGTGGTGATATTTGCATCGCTAGAGCTCATTTGAGCTCAATCAGGTAGGACCCTAAGGTTCTAAACCACATTATATCTTGGTGTTGTCTACCTGTATATTTTGTTATTGCTTTATTATCTTTATTTTCGTTACACATAATGAGTTTTGTAGCAACCACGAATGATTTCTGTCAAGTCAATGGACATGCTATTCACCCCCCTCTAGCGACGATCCATTACCCAACATTGGCTTCTCCCACTTCATTCCCAATGGGAAACATAATTTTCTGATAATAAGGAGAAGCTACTACCTATAAACTATTAGTAATATATGAGAGATGTCCTAAGGAAATCGCCTTATGTATGAACCGTTTATATGATAAATGAAGATTCACTATTTGAGTATACATGTTTTATGTATTTGATTGGACCTTAAACTCATTTACTGAATGTCTATGATACGATTCACAGCATGAGAGAATTTGTGATTGGATCACAACTAGTGAGTATCTCTACATGTGTAATTGTGATGTATCGGAATTATTTCTAGTCGATGAATTGATGGATTTGGACATCATCAATTCTGTCGAGACTAGCACGAGGTATACTCCTTGGTGTAGCCAAGCAACTGATTCTCACTGGATGGAGACATTGTGATGTCCGGAGTTAATCGTGGATGCTAGTTATGGTAACTAGTTCATTGGAGTGACCAGCCGTAAGACTTCATATGGTTCTCTGCATATATAGATATGTCAATGAAGTTCTTACTGTGGCTTAAGTGCGATGTTCCTTAGACTTGCGGTATTCAAGTCATCTTGATCATGGAGACTTATGCTTTGACATCTTAAGCAAACATCTCTAAGGAGATGTGGACCCGGGATGATTGGGTATAAGTCAAAGTGATCGAAGGTGTTTGAATAGCCTATAAAGGATTCACCACTCCTTGCGAGGAGATGTATACCCATGGCCTGTCGTCGGATTGTTACTAAAGTCTTTGGCCAAAGCATTACATGTTTAGAGTAAGGTACTCTTCGATACATGTGGAGTAACTAGAATCCGTAGGACGAGGAAATGATACTTGGGCTAGGTATGACGTAGTCAGCCTAGTGGGGACTGACACTATTAGACCATGTCTTGAACCAAGTGGGTATAAGATGAGTGAAGGGAATGGGGCATGATTCATTCGAGCTGCTGAAGGGTTTCAGAAATAGTTCTGGATCAACCGTTGATCTTTTCGGTTAATTGGGGATCATGATGTACTACTAGGCGCCACTCATGATCGTTATATAATTAATGGTTAATTATAGACGGCCAACATAAACCGAGAACCTATTTGGTCACACGCACAACGAGTGTAATCCAAAGGATTTAAAACGAGCTTGAGAATGGGATTCTCAGACCGAGAGAAACTATGTTTGGTTGGACCAAACATAAAGCGAGCATGAAATTATTTCAGTCGCAATGGAAGCGTGGATGGGCCGTGTCTTATGAAGACATAATGGATGGACCAAAATGGTTTGGTTCTAATCAAATGGATGAGAATAAACCAAAGGGTTTGGTTTATTTTAAACGAATGAACCAAAAGTTGGTTCGGTTCATTTTAACTTAAAATAATCCATCATGGTTTGATTTATTTTAACTTATCTTAATGGAGCGGGTTAACGGGCCTAATGGTTATGATCCAATAACCATTAAGAGAATTAGTTCTCTATAAAAGAGGGATTAAGGGATAATTAAGCCCTAATCCAAAACCCTTGCCCTAAGGTTGCCGCCCACCTCATCCTTGGAGATTTCGGCGCCAACCCTAGGTGTGCCGCCCACCTTGTTGTGCCGCCGTCCATCTCCTTGCCGGCGTCCAAGCTTCAGCCGGTGAACCCTCCGATGACCCTCCGGTGATCTTCCTAGGCCTCGGTGAAAAGGTGAGCACTTGGCTTCCTTGTTTTGGCCGGCGCCTACTCCTCCACCAAGCTGTCCAGTTTTCTAGACAGCTTCTTCTCCTCTCGTCGGAGCGTCATTTGGACGACGGTTAGAGCTCCGAAAGCGGCTAACTTACCGGGGATTCGATCTCCGGTAATCCTCTGAGGTGGAGGATGAAGGATTCGTCAATTGGTTGACGAATACCTCTCCGGAGAAATGAGTTTTGAGAACTCGTATTAGGATCCGAATTTGGATTCGGATCATGATCATCTCTCGATCACATCGTCTTCAACACGAGGCTAGTAACTCGTATGAAGACGAAACTCGTGGCTTAGCGAAGTCATCCCGAGGAACTCGGCGTGGATACGGATAGAAACGATTCTAGCGAGGATCGTTCCGGTTGATGCCGTTCCCGCTACACGTCATACGAAAGGTATAACGTAGATAAATTTCCTTTTATTGCAAATTTAAATTTACGGTTATGTCTACACTTGTTGTAATATGCATGTGTGTGTTGTAATAAATGTAGATTTATTATTTTTATTGCTTCCGCTGTGTTCATGTTTACGAAACGTGATCGAACACACACACGCCGCGGTGCCGGAAACCAACAGTGGTATCAGAGCCCAGGTTGTGTTTCGACATAATCGTAAAAATGGTTTTGCGATAGTCATAATGTATTTCTGGAAATTTTCTAATTTTGGAAATTTAGAAGTATTTATGGAAATTTTTCAATTTTGGAAAGTCTAGAAGTATTTATGGAAATCTTCCACTTTTGGAAAGTTGGAAGTATTTATGAAAATTGATATTTTCCATAAATAAAATATTTGATTAGATTCTGGAAATTTGTTTCCTAATTTAATCATGATTTGATTTGGGAAATCAAATCTTAAAATATTTTATTTCCATAAGTAGTTTTAATGATTTAGGAAATTGGTTTCCTAAATAGATTTTCCTTAATCAAATAATTCCATGAATAAAATATGTGATTAGATTTGGAAATTTGTTTTCTAATTTAATTATGATTTGATTTGGAGAATCAAATCTTAAACATATTTTATTTCCATAAATAGTAATGACATATAAGGAAATTATATACATGACATAATTGTATGCCATGTAATTGCATTAGATGCATAACATTATGCCATGCGTGTCGTGACATGTAGATGTATGCCATGTATGCCATGCCATGTAGATAATAGTTATTTGCATGCAAAGAGGATAAGACATAAAAACCCTTAAACAATATTAAAGCCTACACCTTCCATTAATATGGTTAGAACCAGAGTTCCGTTTCTTGTTTGGGTTGTTGGACTCTCTCCAAGCCCGGCTCGAACCCAAACATGTTCAAACCATGGAATAGTTTAATACTAATATGGTAAGAGTCAGAGGTCAATCGTTAGCTTTGGTTGTTGGACTCTCTCCAAGCTGGGCTAATTGGTTGAATGCGCTCTAACCATATTAAAACTATTTCCCGATTAATGGGTTGGCTTTAACCTGGAGCATCGGCTTGTTGGACTCTCTCCAAGGTCGATGTAAAGGGAGGTGAAGTTGGGTGCTATGCAAATAATGCATACTTGTTAATGTGTTAACAACCCGATGTATGTGTGAACATTCAATTAGTTGATAGCACATTGTGATAGTTGCATATACGTGATATGCAATCGGTATAGTTGATACCTACCATCGTAGTTATGAATGACTTGTTGGACTCTCTCCAAGGTTGTTCATAACTATGATGGATATCAGCCCATTCGGAGATGGACCTATGATCTCCCGAAGTGATTTTGGGGTTTTTGAAATTCGAAAAAAAAAATGAATGGGATTTATAAATGTATATTGATGGATTTAAAAAAAAAACATTTTCTCATATATGCTCGTTTTGTATTTCTAAGATTGATCATGATGTCTTTGAATTTGCATTCCATTTTGGATTCGAATAAATTGACTGGGTCGAGCTTCTTGGACTAGCTTAGAAGCTTGAGAATTGTTCTCAAGGTTGAAAAGCTTGCAAATGTCCTCGAAGTGCCTCTTCCCGCCCGTCCTAGTGACGATGCAACTCTGGACCAATTGTTGGCCTATCAGAAACATGTGAGTGATTCTGAACAAATGAGTTGCATCATGCTAGCCGCGATGGAACCCAAGCTACGAAAGCAGCATGAGCATATGGATGCTCATATCGTAGTCCTTCATCTTTGTGAGTTGGTTGATGAGCAAGTGAGATTCGAAAGGTTCAAAGTCTCAAAGCTCCTCTTCACCTCTGAGATGCTAGAAGGTTCATCTGTGGTACTGCTCAATATGCTGAAGACTGTGGAGTCTTCTGAGAAGCATGAGTAGGGGACGGTGCTATTAGTTGATTCCTCGAAGAAAGGTTCTAAGAGGAAGTCAAAGGAACAGCAGAAGGGAAAGAAGAGAAGGGCTAAGAAGGTAGAACTAGCATAAAAGAAAACTTGCCATCATTATGGCAAGGAGAGCCATTTGCGAAGAAAGTGCAAGATTTATCTTGAGTCCGTGAAGAAGAATAAGTCATCGGATGCCCCATCTTCTTCAGATATCTTCGTTATTGATTGTCATTCTATTTCCTCAAACACTTGGGTATTGGATACTGGGTGTGGCTCACATATATGTAATGACATACATGGGCTAAGGAATAGAAGAAGACTCGTCAAGGGAGAGTCAAATTTGCGTGTTGGGAATGGAGCAAAGGTTGCTGCAGTCGCCATTGGAACGCATTTGTTGAAACTCCCTACAGGACTTGTCTTAGAACTGGACAATTGCTTTTATATTCCTTCGTTGATAAAGAACATCATTTCTATTTCTTGTTTAAATAGAAATGGGTACCATTTGACTTTTAGTAACAATTGTTGTTACATAACTTTAAATGGAGTTCTTTATGGGACTGAAACTTTAAGCAATGGTGTTTATACGTTGGATGTATCCAGTGACATTTGCAATATCGAAGCGAGCAACAAGTGTGCTCAAAAGGATAATCAAATAGACTTTTATATGTGGCATTGTCGTCTTGGCCATGTAAGCAAGAAACGCATGTCTGAATTACACCGATGTGGAATTCTGGAATCGTTTGAATTAGATTCATACGATACATGCAAATCATGCTTAAAAGGCAAGATGACTAAGTTACCTTTTACTGGAAAAGGTGAACGAGTGGGAGAGTTACTAGGACTAATACATACTGATGTATGTGGACCTATGTCAACTCAAGCATTAGGAGGCTATAGCTACTTCATTACCTTCATCGATGATCACTCACGGTTTGGGTATGTGTTCTTAATGAAACACAAGTCTGAAGCCTTTGAAAGGTTCAAAGAATTCAGAAATGAAGTAGAGAAACAACATGATAAGAGTATTAAAATACTTTGATCGGATCGAGGTGGTGAATACTTAAGTCAAGAGTTTCTTGATTATCTAAGAGACAATGGTATATTGTCTCAATGGACTCCGCCATATACACCACAGCATAATGGTGTATCTGAGAGGCGAATCGACCTTGTTGGATATGGTCAGTCAATGATGAATCATGCGAATCTTCCCAAGTCCTTTTGGGGCTATGCATGCATAGCATTTGTTTACTTGTTAAGCAGAATGCCTACAGTAGTCTCAACTACTCCATATGAGATATGGAATGGTAAGAAACCTCATGTATCTTACTTGAAGATATGGGGTTGTCTGCTTATGTGAAGCGGTTTGTATCGGACAAATTGGATGCTAAGTCGATAAATATCTATTTGTTGGATACCCTAAGGAAACAAGGGTTACCAATTCTATCATCTGTGGAACAAAAGGTGTTTGTTTGAGGCATGTCTTTGTGTTTCTAGAGAAAGAGTTTCTCTTGCAAGAAAGCGATGGGAGTGTCGATCTTGAGGAGGCTCGAGAGACTCAAATAGACATTAATGAGATACACGGTGAAGCACTGGCGGTAGGCAACTCATAGTGATGAGCAATTGGTGGACCTATTGTAACACCACATCTTCGTAGAGATCCGTAGAACACGCAATATTCACGAGAGATATGGATTTCTAAGTGAATCGAGCGACGTGTTACTCATTGATGATGAGAGCCTACAGTTATGAAGAAGTCTTGACAAGTTTAGAAAGGGATAAATGGCTTGGTGCCATGAAGTCGAAATGGATTCCATGTATGAAAACCAAGTTTGGAACTTGGTTAACCCACTGAAGGATAAAGCCCATAGGGTGCAAGTGGGTTTTCAAGAAGAAAAGACATGGATGGTAATGTGATTACCTATAAGGCTAGATTGGTGGCGAAAGGATATCGTCAAAAGCAAGGTGTTGATTATGACGAAACCTATTCGCCTGTAGCTATGCTTAAATCCATTCGGATGCTCCTGGCCATAGCGGCTCATTATGATTATGAGATATGGCAGATGGTTGTGAAAACATCTTTCCTTAATGGAAACCTGCTCGAGGACGTGTATATGATACAGCCTGAGGGTTTCACATCGGTTGATAAAACCAAGGTATGCAAATTGCGACGGCCCATTTATGGATTGAAGCAAGCATCCAGGAGCTGGAATATCCGTTTTGATGAGACAATCAAAAAGTTTGATTTCTCACAAAATCCGCGAACCTTGTGTGTACAAGAAGGTTAGTAGGAGTCTGATCGTGTTCTAGTATTGTATGTCGATGACATATTACTTATAGGAAAGCGATGTCTCAATCTTCTGATCGATTAAGGTTTGGTTATCCAAGACATTCTCCATGAAAGACACAGGAGAAGCAACCTACATCCTCGGGATTAAGGTCTATAGAGATAGATCGAAACGGTTGATTGGTCATTCACAGTCTACATATATAGACCGAGTGCTAAGAGGTTTAGCATGTCGGAATCCAAGAAAGGTTTCCTACCCATCAGGCATGGGATACACCTTTCGAAGTCTATGTGTCCGCCGCGAGAAGGCGAGATTTGCATGAGTAAGATTCCCTATGCATCCATGATAGGATCTATCATGTATGCTATGTTATGTACGAGGCCCGATGTATCGTATGCTCTGAGTGTCACGGCGATACCGATCGATCGAGGAATGGATTATTGGGTGGCTGTTAAGACGATCCTTAAGTACTTGAGAAGAACTAAGGATGTGTTCCTAATATATGGAGAAGGGTAAATGGTGATACGTGGCTATCACGGATGACTCGACATGCGAACAAGAATGATTCCATGTCTTTATGCAGGTATGTATTCACTTGGAATGGGCGCAATAAGTTGGAAAGGTTCCAAGCTTGACACTATAGCGATTACGCCACTAAGGCGAGAATACATTGCAGCTTTAGGCGTGAAGAAGTGGTTTGGATCAAAAAGTTCATCTCTGAACTTGATGTGGTCTCATCAATGATCCAAACATGTGCTTTGCCGCTATCATCTTATCAGAGAGATCATCAGTAGGAACGAAATACAAATCGAGAAAATTCCCACTGAAAGGAACATAGCGGATCCTTTGACTAAGGCATTACCTCAAAATAAGTTTGAGGGTCATGTTCGAGCTTATGGTATTGGATACCGTAGCGATTGGCATTAGGCCAAGTGGGAGTCTATTAGTAATATATGTGAGATGTCCTAAGGCAATCGCCTTATGTATGAACCGTTTATATGATAAATGAAGATTCACTATTTGAGTATACATGTTTCATGTATTTGATTGGATCTTAAACTCATTTACTGAATGTCCACGATACGATTCACAGCATGAGAGAATTTGTGATTGGATCACAACTAGTGAGTATCTCTATGTAAAGTACGAAAAAAAAAAAAAATTTTATGGATTAACCCTTTAATTAATTGGATTTAATTAGTGGGTTAATTGGGTTTAACTAGTTGGATTGAGTCCATTGGGCTAGAATCTGTGGGCTGGAAATTGGGCTTATTTGAAATTGGGCTTATTTGAAATTGGGCTTGATTTGGAATGGGCTTGCTTGGTATTGGGCTTGATTGGTTTAAATCGGATTAGGCTAACTCAAATTGGATTGAGCTTAGGTTGGACTGAACGGTTTGGGTTAGCGGTTGGCTTAAACCTTGGCGAACGATCTTTAAAGGACTCGAGCGAATCGAGCTAAGGCGTTCATCGCGATTGGCTTTCTTCTTCCTCTCCTCATCGCGGTTGGCGATTTCTTCTCCATCTTCCTTCTTTCTCATGGCGGCGGTGGTTGGCGCCTGCGGTTGGAGATCCGGTCGGAGGAGGGCGTCGGCGAGCTAGAGTCGGGAAGTTAGTTGAGAACCTGGGACACAAGGGCGATGAGCTACCAGGGGGAAGGTTTCTCCGATCGTCGGGAGTTAGGTAAGGATCGACCTCTTTTCCCCTTTGAGATGTGAGCTTAGATCGTGCTGTGGATAATCGGATTTGGCATTGTCATGGCAGATTTGGTGTTTCCGTCGATCTGTATTTTGCCGCGGTTGCCTTCAGCCGGCTGTTTCCATGAGTGTTGAGCTCGCGGTGAGTGTGGTTTGTCTCGGTGAGCAGGGGATAGTGGAGGAGCAGCATCGGAGGATCTACCGGGTTGGTAAGTTTCAATCCGTTGTTCTTCTTTCCCCTGTGTTGTGTGAAATCTCTGAGGATTGGTGGTGTTTCGATTGATTGGGATCTTCCAGAGACCTAGCTCTGATCGTATCTGGCATTTGAAGGTTTCTGTTCTGGCTTTGGACTGTCGTTGGCTGATTTTTCTTCATAGGTGGCGTAGATCGTTGTGTGGAGAAGGGACAATAGCAATTCTGGTGAACAGGGTAGGTGAATTGCCGGTGGAAATCTAGGACCGGTAAGTGGTGCTACCTTTGTCGTTTCTCTGATAATTGCTATATTTTTCATGGTATGTCAATGCCTATGGAATTTGTTGGTTTCTGTCAAAGGAATTTGGAGTTGAATCTGCAATCAGAATGGTATCCGATTGTGTTGCAGTGTGCTATGAACGATGGCATGTGTGTGGTGATCTGTTCATGGTGTTCAGGATCTAGGTGCTATGCCGGCTGTGGGTGGGAAGGAGCAAGGTCGGTGAAATCCAAGTGTTGGTGAGTTTCGACCTGTTTCGTTTCCTTACTGCTGTGTGTTCTGTGTATTATGGGGAATTCGGAGTGTCCCGATTGTATTGGTTATGATCTATTCGGTGGATGAAGATGATATGGGTAAGGTTTTCCTTAATTGAATAGATTATGCAAATTGGTACTCTAAACTATGATCAAGATGCTATGCAGTGGAAGCCAAACTTGGTGTATCAGATTTGGGTAATCAGGATTTCTACCTCGTAGACGAGGAAATGATGCGAACATAGAAACGAAGTAGTGTTTAGTTCGTATACTTGTATGGTGCTTGTACTTAACTATAGTTGTTATTATTGTGCAGGTTTGGGATACGAAGCAGGTCCACGATCGTGAGGATTATTCGAGCTTCGTATCATGTGGGTAATATCTACCTGGTCCGGTAGTTTTGATCAATTCCAGTGCATGATATTGGATATATGTTATTCTTGTTTACCTTAGATCCACTCTTATTTAATCACATGCTTGTACTGCCTTGACCTTTGAGATATATATACTCTATTACTCATTGATTATCTAGCATGGATAGGAACTATAAACCCTATTATGTATTAACTGATAGATGTTCAGTAAGTACATGTGGTTAGGGTTATTTTTGTGACTTGATTAGTTCTTGTATTACATCACTAGGGTTAGGTGATGGTTTGAATTATGGAATTCGATTGTTATATCGTATCCGTATTAGTAGTGCATTTATGATGGATCTAGTTGTCCGTGTATAGATAATTGTATGGTTGCTCAGATGTGACCAGGACTAGAAGTCCTAGTGTGATGGTATATCCATAGGGATTGTATGCCCGTATGGTTATATGGATGGTCGATTGTATATCGCTAATGACTAGAGGTCTTAGCGTGGTTGTTCCGTCCGATGAGTATGACTTTTGCGCGATAGAGAGAGTCTTATGATCAGTAATTATAGGACAATCTAGTAGCAATACGTAACTGAACAAGTAATGGGGAGTGTCGCGAGGATACATGTATGGAGCTATGCATCATCACAAGGTCTCCCTTGTGGATTGAGACAAGTCGTCAGTCATCCCGCCTCCCGCCACTCGGGTAGTGGTAGAGGTTGAGGGCGAGCATTGGATGTGCGCGCTCTACCACTATGGATGGTGGTAGTGGAGATGCACCGCCACCGCGTGCAGTGGTGTTAGCACTCGCCCACTATAGACGGTGGTTGTGTGAGGTGCTGTTGTCCTGTGTGCGACGTTTGTCTACTCATGGGTAGGGACAGCGTGGCTTGCAGCAGGGGCCCCTAGGAGTAGTTAGCTTTTTACGCTTATACACTACTCAGTCATACTACCCAACTCGGCCACTCGAGAGTGGTGGCAGCTGGAGTCGGGCTAGTTGTCATGTGTCGTGCCACACCGCCACTCTGGGTCGTGGTGGTTGGGTGGTCAGACGATGACCATGCATATGCATTGCTGATATATATGTATGCATGTATTTGATATATGTTTTACATATGCCTGTGAGATGCTGCATTTGATTGAGCTATGACTGTTGCACATGCTTGTACATCATGATACATGCCATTTGCATTTTATTTACTGCTATGGGTTGAGCATGATACATGCGTTGATTCAGACTGTTATATGCATTTGATTAGCATCATGTCATTGGACGGGTTATTATCTGGTGATCATATCGTTCATATGTCGGAGTATTGGTCGTATGGGATTGACTGCACGTTATATATGGTTATGTTATTGTATATACTGAGATGATCTAGCATATGACATTCTGACATTGCACGTACGCGTTGGTACATTACTTTATGTTCAGTTGATCAGTTTAGTATATACCTTGAGTATGACTTTACTGTAGTTACTTGTTATTAGATTGGGATATGACTGTATGTCTATCGGACTCATGTTGTATACCTGTAGATCTTCACATGTATACTTGTAGATCTATCCTTATATGTTGTTCATGCACTTTCTATATATTACCCCCGAGTTTATACTCACCACCGGGACCTGGGCTTCCTTTCGCCAGATAATGTAGAAGATTCCTTGACGCTCGAGCTCACGGTGATCCCATCTCGCACCTGGACGAATGGATGAAGGTGTATTTACGCGTTGTTGTATTCTTGTGGATTGATGTATTCCATATTGTTGTTTTGGGTTTTACTTTGTATTGTTTCGTATTTGCGATATACTGGACGTGTTGTATGTATTTGATCTTGATTTGATTTCTATTATGATTCTTGTCGTGTCAAGTCACCCGGAGTGCATAGTTTGGTCATGTATCTTGTTGATCTGTTGTATTGTTTCATGTGTTTAGTGTGTTTTTGATATGTTGATATCTGCGTATATCAAATTATTGTTGTGGGCCTACGGGCCTTGTATTAACTCCGATATGTTGCCACGCATGGGGAGATGTCGTCTTTGCTTTTCGACTGCATACTCTCGGGGCGTGACAATTTTATTGGTATCAGAGCCCTAGGTTGCGAAGTCCATTTTCGGATTTGATTTCGTTCGGACATCGAGTTTTGCTTTACTCGGTTTTGGTTTTTGTGAGATCTGGGATCTGGCTGTTGCGGACATCTCCGAGCTACAAGGATTAAGGTATGTTAACTGTTATTACATATCCTTCTGTTGGCTATGCATTTAGTTGCTTATAATAAAGGCATGACTTGTAGTATGTTAATTAGTATTCAGAATCGTGGTTTGAGTTTGACCACGAACGATATATGTTGAGGTTATTAGATATGTACTGCCATCAAAAGGTAATTACCTTTGAGAGCCGATCGATCGAGTCGGAAAGTAGGAGTTAGGTAGTCACATCTATTGTGGAGATTAAGGATTACGGTCCTAAGATTTTCACTAATTATGTTAGTTAGATCATTACCTATGGGGTAATGGACTAAGCGAGTATACTATTGCGGATGCAGATAGTAGAGGATTATTTTGGTGATATTCATAGGGATTTTGATCCCTGAGTTGGTTATTCTAGGTTGTATAACATTTAGGAGTACTTTTGGAGTACTTGACTCGGGTTATACGAAGATAGTAGTGTTAGTGTAATACCATTATCCGGATTTTTGCCGGTACTTGGTGGAAGAGATAGAAAGTAACCTACGGGAAATAATGTATCACTTAGTCACAGTGCAGTGATGTTGTGAGAGAGTATTTTCCACGCCATCATTCTTTGACTCATTGTCAAGGAATTTTTGGGCTTTAGGTCGAGTGATCGTTTGGTAATGGAAGTACCATGCAGAGTCGTTAGACTTGCGAAAGTTACGACCATTTAATAGCCCAAGAAGGTGATTGGGTTGGTTTTGGCCACCCACGGGTTATCGGTTGACATCTTGATTAGAATGTTTGGATCTCCTACCAGATCATCGAAGTCCTTAGACCAGTCATGTGTATAGAAATGACTCCATAGTAAGTGTTTTAAAGAAATGGAGATTTGATAAGCGATATTGTGTCAAATTATT